>PNEQ01012346.1:0-35826 GCA_003012365.1 Medauroidea extradentata
AGATATAACTGAACTAGCATCAACCCCATTAGGTCTCTCCTCAATGCTAATGTTTCCCTTAACTGGGTCTTCAATAACAGAAGTGACAGGAGATTCATTACTGAAATGGAGTAGTGTATTATGTCTACCATGGCATGTTTTGCAAGTGGAGTTGGAAAAACAATTCCTCGATAGGTGAAATGATCTCAGACAGTTCAAATAAACATTGTGTTGCTTTGCAATTTGATATCGATCTGGACTGTATATCCATAGGTCGCTGGTTCATATCCGGCCCGGAGGACCAATGTTTAATGCTATAATTTTTAAAAAAGAAACTGATGTATTATATCTCCAAATTACAACAATTACAACGACGCCATCTTGTCAACAACAACAAATTCCAGCACGCCTGCCGGCCAGTACCACAACATAATACTGGGCAATAATGTCATGTTATACCTCTATGCACAGTCACAACAAACTCTGTCCTCGAGCGGGGCAGTGGCGGTTGAAAAGAAAAAGTAATTATTTAGCACGAAAAATAATTTAGACGATACACATATCTAAAACCACAATGAAGGAAACTAAATGCACCGTGTTGAAAATTTTTATGTAAAAAATACGAATATAATACATTTAAATACAAATAAAATAACGTGCAAGGAATGAACTCCGGACCTAGCAATCAGCAAAATATTTGTTACGTAGAACATATGTACGCTTTTTTTGTTCCCATCACATTAAAACTCTGAAAAGCATTGCAGGGGGTCACCAAGTTCATGGTGATCAACAAAACCTGGTCATGTGACTGATATAACCTAACTCTACTCCTCCGGGCGATATTTCATAAGCGCCTTAGGTAATTGACAATGGCTTACGACCCGCTTCGCTGCAGATGGAACATCATACCTTAGCATACTACCAACGCAAACTGCCCATAGTAAACACTGCAGGAAAAAAAAAAAGATTTTCAAACTATTCCAATCTCGTGCCAGGATCATTTCTACTCCGTTTGACTGGATTCGCAGTGGTGCAGTTGTCAGGCACCACTCGCCTCCCACCACAGCCAATACGGCATTCAATTTCCAGATGTAGCGCCAATTGTTAGCTATGTATAACTTTTTTCCTTTCAAATAGTCTTGCAAGACGCATTTTAAGGGTAAGTGTTAGATAACATTCTTGTATTTTTGTTTTCGAGCCCTAACATTTATTTAAGCCGGCGATCTAATTTATTCAAGTTGTACTATCAAAATTTTCTCTTCGACAAGTTATAGGATTTATTCTTGATAAACTGTTTGACATAAATAATAATAATATTGGAATCTTTCATTAATTTATAACTTAGAATCATTGCAGGTCAAATATAAGATGCACATGTGACTATCATAATCTGCAAAATTCATCACAAATATCGTGTATGCTTCAATATTGCCACATTTACCTAAACGCATGTATAATAACTTCATATCGCCATAATGAAACACAGTTTCAAAAAAACTAATACCAGGTTTTACAGGTAACTAACCGAACGAGGTGGCACAATGGTAACACGTTAGACTCGCATTCGGGAGGACCCGGGTTCGATCCCCGACACAGGCCATCGTGAATTCTGTTTTCCATGGTTTCCCGAAATCGCTTCAGGTGCATTCTGGTGTGGTTCCTTAACAAAGACCATGGCCGAATCCATTTCCAACTCCTGCCATTGTACCAAGTCATATGTCACCGTTTTTAATGACCTCGCTGTCGACGAGACATAAAGCCCACTTTCCTTACATTTACTGATAATTAAAAACTATCACTTTGTTTATACGCATAACACAGTCAAGTTGTGGCACACCCAGGAACCTTTATTCCTCCATTATTCACATTTACAAAGAATTTAAAATTCTCACTATAAAAATGGTTGCAATACTACAGTAAAAACTTAATTATTCTTTGGAGTACCCCGCTTCCTCCAGCCTTTCATTCCACTGTACTAGTCTACTTGACAGCGAAGGGGCGTGGTCAGGCTGCAAGACAGACTCAATTATAATCCGACTAATACACTTAGAGCACACGGTGTTAATGCACCTGCCGGTCACACTCAATGAAGGTGATTTACTGAGACAAAGGTCTATTACTGGGTAATTCGCTCTTTGTCTCTTACACACTTCTGGCTCGAAAGTCTGCCAATACACTTTTTTGTTCAAGGCGACTTGCAGTGTGACTGACCAACTTGTAAGCAAGTAGCGAGGATGCAAGTTCTTGCATTCTAGATGTAGTCGTTTAGAAGCGGAACTAATTTTCATGCGCCTTCTTGTGCAAGTTGCTTATGTTTTTATTTGACATATTTACGTAAGTTAGCTTTTCCTGAATTTGATTATTTAAGAGGGTGTGGTACATATTTCAACGCTAAAAGCATTAATCTATAAGTGTAGGTTTCTTGAAGCCAATTTGCGAAAGTAAATCAATAGCAATCCTAGATAATAGTTTTAGCCAACGTTTTAAACAAAATAGTTTCCAGTGTTACGAACTTCCGAGGCACAATCTTTGACGTCGGAACCTGGTGCATTTAACTGCGGCGCAAGAGATCACGCGTAACGAATTAGTAATACCGGATAAATATTTACTCATAAAGTTGGCAAATCAACGAGTATTTTATCCATATCGGCTTCGAAAAAAACGTAGAAAACAGTTGATGTTTTCAGCGTTTTTTTTTTTTTGTCTAACACGCACCCTTAAGAGAAGTAAACAAACCGAAGGCTTGTGGTAAGGTTATTCTACTACAGGTTAGAAAGAAAATACGTTTTCTTATGGGAGAGCTTGGCACAGGGAAAATTTCTGCCACTAGTTTCGCTTCGATCGCTAAGAGAGCGGAAAAATACAAAATCGTAGTAAAATTAAATATAAATAAACTTTGAAATTATATTAGTAATTTAATTTTATTTTAAAGTGAAAATAAACCGATTTCGCGTTTTTAACTATCAACTTAATGTAACTTAAAATTCAGGAAATTCTGTGATTGGTCAGTTTGGTGCATTAGCGATACCAGCGCTCAAGTGGCAGAAATGTTCCCTGTGCCAAACTTATAACATTGATCTTTCTAACCTGTAGTAGAATTAACCTTACTTGTGGAGTCATAACCCAAAGAAAAGAAAAACCCTCATATTTCAGAATTTTTTCGCGTATAGGCACATTACAGCAAGCTTTTTTTTTAAGTACTACTGTGTGTATAGGCCTAGTACGTTCATGGAGCTAATAAATAAGGAGGCGTAGGCATACACTTTCTTGTTCAATAATTAAATAACTGTGTTTAATAGGCCCTATACAGCAACAGAAAGTGGTTTTTACGAAATACTACTAAACATGTGTTCAATATCTTTATTTACGAAAAAAAAATTTTTTTAAACCTTGCTTCTCAATTTTTTTTTATAGTTATTATGCTTAGAAACATGGCTTCGAGGCACCTTAAAATGGCTTTCACAGGCTGCTGTTACATAAAAAAAATACCTATTAAAATCGTAAAATAAAAATAGAAAAACACGCGCTGGACTTTGTATAAAATAAAAAATGTAGGAAAAGCCAACAATTGAAAAACTGCACGCTGTTTTCTCGCCCCGCGCATAAAGGCGAGATGGCAGTTGACGCACCAACCAATCTAGACCTTATCGTCGGCCTGCTCTGAACACTACCCTGCTACTCGGAAACGCCACAGAATAAATAAGTACTAACAGAAGAGACAAGACGTGATTTTTAACGTACTCGTTTTCTCTTTGGATTGCCATGGCGTTGGATTTCGCAGAAGTTTGGTTATCCTGAAGAATATTAGGTCTTATTTTATTACCTGTGAGGAAATTGATACGTAAGTAAAGTCACATTTCCAATTTCTAAACATGTACATTATATATTAACAAATTACAGTATTTCGTGAAATGTAAGCGGTTGTTTCATCCAATGTCTCAAATTCCACATGGCTTTGTTTACTTTCTTGTACGCCCCAAGAACTGGTACAATAACAATATTTAAAAAGCTTCATTATGTCGTCTCTAATGCAGTTAGATATTATCTGATGTTGAGCCTCGAATCTTAGTGTTCACCACTTAAAAATATTAAGCAAATATTCAAACTAATTACAGTATTTCAAGCACTACAGGTGGTATTATAAACCAATGTCTCTAATCCACGTGGTATTGTTTATATTCGTGTACACCCCCCCCCCCCCGAGAACTGGTACGATAACAACAATGAAAAAACTATAACAACAATGAAAAAACTATCTTTATCGCTTCTGTTAGCATTATTTATTATGTGGCAACGCTGCGCGCACCTTGGAGCAGGTCAGCCAGTGGTACATACACACTCGCGTGGGCCTAGGTAGGAGAAGGGGAAGTGGAATATTCCCCTCCCTCTTCATCATCAAAGGCGGCGCGTGCACGCACAAAAGGTTCGGCGCGGGTCGGATTAGACTCGCCCCCGGCGACTCGAATCGCCATGGCCCGGTGCTGAAGCGATGACCGTACGTCGGCGATATGTGCACAGTCTGGATGACCACGGCCGTCTGAGTACTTGTAGCAGAGGAAAACACTGCTTCTTTCATGGTAACAACTGTAAAAGTAAATACCAACACAACCGTCCAAAAGAAGAATTATTTAATAAGACAGACTATATTTTGTTCGACTACCTTGTTCACCGATATATGTGGTTCGGGATAAAACGATCAGAAGTCGTGTGGCCTTCAAGACAATTTGTATTTTATTTACACTTTTTAATTCAATCAAAGCACCTTAAGTAACAATAAAGGTGTACAGATTTTAACAAACTTATGTGAACTCACAAGCGACTCGGATCGTCTTAGCGAGAGGCAAATGGTTTAACCGTTCGGCCACCGCGGCCGCAGAAACAGACCGAGGTCAACCCAAAGACAAGGGCACCCATCTATATATAGTAAGGAGGGCCATGATCATAATACATGTTTATGTCAACAGGAACGTATATAATCTGTGTATAAATTTGTAGCCACTGGCATATTTTGACACACGAAACCGACTAGATTACGAAACTTATCAAACTGCAAATAGTTTGTTATACGTTTTATTAAAAAATAAAACTAAACACATCGTGGAACATATGTTGGGGGGGGGGGGGGGCTCAGGCCCCACCCTGCCCTCTAATGGCCGCCCTTGCCCAAAGCAAACTGGAAGTGAGCAATTGATGCATTTATAATAAAAATTTCACAATCAGAATTGAACCTGTGAGTGAACTGACGACTGAAACGTTGACGTTCTATCACCCAACGGAAACAACTGAACGAAGAGTAAGCGATCACCACTAATGAATACGGGCAAGAAAAATTCACTGGTTCACAGTCCTGTAGGCTAGCCTCCAAGAATATTTGTGTACTTAGTGCTGATAGCAGCTGTTTATCAGCTACTCGCTGACACAGTCAAATGGGTCTGTTTTCTGTTACAGTTTTATCACTGGCTCAGCTGCTTCCAGGGGGTGTCGAGTAAGTCAACGGCCAATATCAACGTGAAACAGACCTACAGTTGCTGGAATTCTAGCTTGCGCCTAAAAGAAAACGCGAATTTTTTAGGTTTCTACAATGCGCGCCACATTAACTGGCGGTTGGCAGCTTTTAGAAAGATGGAGGGCATTCCATGAATCCGAGCACTAAGTTATGGTACAGCATACTCCGGAAAGAAAACATCGACCCCAAGTACATAGGCATTGGAATAGAAAATGATAGTAGTAATTAATGCCTACCCTCGCTTCGACGTTCCCCACTCGCCAGCGGCCAACTTAGAGGACGCAGGATGTACTAACGAATCCAGAGGGGCGGGGGACAACGATAGGAACTATTACGTTGCTTAGGATGTACTTCTCGGAAAGGCAACGTGAAAGGTACACACAACCCAACACCACAAAAATTCTACTCAATAAAAGGGCGATACTTTCAAGAAGGCGAGAGTTTTAAAGAGCGGTTTCTTGGCTGATCGAAGACCTCAGTAACATTAATCAGTGTTCACAGAATTTAAATTTAAATCCATGTATTTTCCGATATTTTGCCAAAATAAAACTGACGTATTATATTTTCTAGCGTGAATTTCAGTCTTAATAATTGCGCTAGGCAAAAGATTGCTCTGTGTAACTAGGCCACATATTTATAAGGAATCCCATTCCAAAGTTTGTAACAGAAGTTAAGAAACTTCCTTCATGTAATAGTGATTTATAAAATTGATATATTGTTTTCGTAATATTAAATAAAAATTTCTAGTTTATAGATTCCAAAATGTTTTGTGCAATTTAGTCTGTTATTCGTCCAAATTAATGTATGTTTTTCAAGAGCCAACACAGTTATAAAGAGACGTGTGTAAGCAGAAGTACAAAAATTGGCGTAACTGTTTGTATTATCAGCACACAGGTTTTCACTTTTAAAACATGATTTATCCTTAAAATTATTACAATTTCTTAAAACGGTATATTCGATTTTTTTTGTCCAGAAACTCATTAAATAGCCCTATTTTGCACCTTAAAATCCAGATTTTTTTCCGTCGTGAGTCCCCCGGGGGGCGATTAAATATCGCCACCTGCTATTTGCACCGACGCAGCGCAACGCAACTGCAGAGTTAGTTAAAAGGGTCTTCTATGACATTACGTCGTTATTTAATTCCAATGCAGCGCAAACAGACGTAACGCAAGTGCAAATTCTGCGTTGCACACATAAAAAGCGATATTTAATCGGCAACCTGGACCCTCGCTTTCAGCTTTACGTGTGTATATATCTACTTCTTAAGGCATGGAACACCTTCCCACGCCTCCCCCCCCCCCCCAGGATCCAGAGCTGGATCCACTCCTAACGGTCACCGTATGAAATAGTTTGGTTGGTTAGACGTTAGTATCGCTCTGGACAAGCAAACTTAATTTTCTGTAAATTAATAGAGAGCAAAATTAATTGAATATACTGACGGGCGATTTGAAGTAGGAAATTAAGAAATATTTTCCACCTGGTTGTCTCAAGACTATGTTCAGTCCGGGTTTAATTCGCTTTTACAAGGGAATTTGGATTGAACTTTTGCCTACAAAACACTCTCAGTCCACTTAGTTTTTCTTTTTCCGCTCCGTGTTGACTCCGTCCGAGTTCAGTCCAGTCTTAACGCACCACATTTTCTATCCAGGTTGAAGAGATAACATTGTGAGATGTTTTAATGAACTTCGAAATATATAATTTTTAGTCTTTCTTTCCGGCAACACTCATAGACTAACAAATCAGTATAATGAATGAGGCGAACATTTTTCCGTAATTTTGACGATATTGTATCGTACGCATTTCTTCTCTCTCGGAGTAGCCGCACTGTAAAATTATTAAACTACACAATATAAAAACAATTGAATTCGAGACATGTCCTGAATCAAAGTAAAAAATATATTTTTAATTTTTAACAGTACGGTCTTCAAAAATTGTGTAGGCCTATTTACCGTGAACCCTTGAGAAGGTGACACATGGAGGGGAGAGAGATAAAATGTTGAATTATTTTATGCATTTTGATCATGAGAGTAAAATTATTTGTATAGTAAAGCTCCTTTACACAGACGCATACCTCGCACAGAATGCCTTCCTGTGTTGCAATAATAACACTAAATCTCTTCGTTCACCGAAGTTTTCCCGATGTCATTAATTAACCCATTCTCCGACACCAGTAGGCACTCTACACTCATGATTCTTGGCTCACTACCCCACGAAGAGGTGAAACAACTTTTCATGCTATTCAGAGTCATATTCGAGAATTTCATACGACTTCTACATCAATATGGAGGGGCTTATAAGTGACGAGGTTAACCTAAGCAGGAAAAATATTCAGCTGAAAGCATTCAAACAATTACGTAACTCAGTGAAGTTTTCAAGCGTCCTATAAATCTCTACAGCAGCTTCTACTAATGACTAACATTGTTCGAAGGCAGGGTAACTGCTTTTAGTAGGATATACGAAACTATCCAAATTGCGAAAGTAAATTTTGCAAACAGTAGACACAACCAAAGCAACAGTGCAACGACTGTTGGAACTTTAGAAAAATCAGGAAAGAAATAACCAAATGAATGTTACCTACATGAAAATTAAATGTAAATAATATATAAAAAATATTGTGTTGTTGAGATCGCGTTTTAACAGATTTATATAATACGTAGGCTAATTTTAATTTCTGGCTATCTTAAAAACCGCGCATTGTTAGCAGGCTGAACAAGCAAACCTCATTTAAGGGCGCGGTCTACCGCAATTTTCATCATCATTATTTTATTTTGTTTTTGTGCCAGATATTTATTTTCTTATTTTAGACACAAAATGTGACTAAATTTGGCTCTTATGAAATTTTTTTATCTTTCATAATTTTCGCGTATAATGGTTTGTTAAAGTCATAATTTGCATGTTTCCGTTTTAACGACTACACTAAAACCAACTGATATACCAAACTAAAAGAAATCACAGAGGATAAACACATTGCAGGCTACAATGTCATGCTCATGACATTAAAGAATAAAAATTATTTGTGTTTAAAAAAAATTGTTGAATTTTTTAAATTTTTATTTTCAGTTTCAGCATTTTTAAAAAAATCAAATAATTGTTATTCTTTAATTTCATGAGCATGTCATTGTAGCATGCAATGTCTTTATCCACTGTGATTTTTTTAGTTTGGTATATCAGTTGATTTTAGTGTAGTCGTTAAAACGGAAACATGTAAAATATGACTAACAAATCATTACGCGAAAACTATGAGAGATAAAAAATTTCCATAAAAGCCCAATTTAGTCACATTTTGTGTCTAAAGAAAAAAAAATTGTGGTACAAATAAATATTAAAAAAAAAAAAAAAATGGTGATGAAAGTTGCGGTAGACCAGACCCTTACAGAGCAACCCTTTTAACTCCAGTAGGTTACCTTTTATAATCGCCTCTTGAAAAGTTAACCTTGTAACAATATCCTCCTGTGCAGCAGACGTGTTCTCCTTGCGTTGCATAAGGCATAATGTTACCGTCTCTCTGAGTGGAGCAAACCTAGTGACTGACATGTGGAGGGGAGGGGGCGTGAAGATATAGGACATATTCTAGTGTAAATATGTTTTCCTTCTGATAAAATCATACGATCCTCTATACAGTTAAACCGTTTTTATCAGTGGTTTTGAAGGCTATATTCACGACTACCGTCAGTAAAAGCTTATTGATTTGAGGGAGGAGGGCAGTTACAGTTTCCAGTATATGTCTTAGCAGCGGATAATCGTATCTAGAAACATCGATAAAGTCAAAGAAATTCAGTCACTAAAACAGCCAACAATGTATTAACGTAATTACAACCAGACTATTTTCAAGATATAGCTGTGGAGTTATTATTATTTGGAGCAAATGTTTTAATAATGCCAGATAATCTCACTTAGTCGCAGTCCTAATAACAGAATTTGTGACTAGCGTTACAGTAGACTTAGCGTTACAGTGAACTGAAAATTATTACTTGTACCGATATTTCCACTTAAAAATATTTACATCCCTCTGTACATTAGTTTCTATCTGGATTCTCTTTGCGTTTTGTATTTCAGTTCTTCAGTTCGATATACACTCTCATGTCGCCACAAACACGGTTGAAATATCGGACCCGCGAACGCTCACGTTTCGCGCACACAACTGTACCAGCGCGTACAGCGGTAGAGTCTGCGGCCGGGATCGGGCCAGGTACAGCGAGGGAACAGTAACGCGAGACGGTAATTGCGGTGTAACTGGACGCTGCGGCTGACAGCATTCACGGCCCCGGCTTGTCGGCACTCAACAATGGGGCTCGTCCAACACGGCGGGCGTGCCACTGATGTGCGTGCGAACCAACCCCACCCCCCTACACACAATATACCCACCCCTGAAACCGAGCAAAGATCCGGTTTCAAACCTCGCGGGCACACTTTATATATCTGCTTGGAAAGCGCTCGAGTGATGGGATGGAAAAAGAAAAGGGCAGGGGGAAATAGAACCCTAAGCGGAAACGGGCCGGGAGGGGGTGGGACGTTTGATTCTGTGCGGTTTCTTCCAACGTTTTAACGGCTCAATATCGTTGCATATCCATACCACTTAGCCAAATATCGTTATAGGTGATTCGGGATAAAGTGAGCACTCAAAAAAAAAAACCCTGATTAATTTCTATTTTCTGCCAGTTTATATCTTTCCGCGGTATGTAAACGTATACATTTCCACGTGCTTTAATTTACATAGGCTTGTACAATGTTTACATCTACATTACACTGGGCTGAAAACGTTAACAATATCTACTCATTAAATACACGGGTATTGAATAAAACGTATAACCAATAGTAATCTTAGTTATAAATACCTGCGAGTTAATGTCTTTTAATACTGGTTTCTGTGCATCGACTCTAATTTATACGACCCGCACTATTGCCGTTACGTATCTCGTAAATATGTACACATGAAAATCGAATTTATAACTCAAAACCGCCACAAAAAACACGGCATAATAACACACGCAAATTAAGAATTCAAACCTGTTTAGTTATACTACCATGAACAACGACGCACTCAACAAAATCAACGTATTTTCTTAGTGTATGAAACAAAAAAAAAATTGTTGTTTCTAAATCAAGATACTCATGTTGGCGATCGTTAACACATAACTTACATATTACCAATGAGGAAACAGTCACTTCTAATACTTTTGAATGTGTTTTATCAGAAACCCATATTTATTGCACAACGGACAAACACAACAACGCTCTCCTCTTGTACCGTCCGGTACCGTCATTGAACGCTTCGAAGCTAAGTGGCGAAAACCTAACTCTGATGCCACCTGTCGGTGAAATAATTAACTACGTCAGTGCGCGTAGCGCTAGACGCCGTTCGCTAACGACTGTTGAATTTGAACGGCCCGGATTAAATCACTTTCTACTGCCGCCGTTTCAGTAAACTTATACAGGCAGTAAGTATGTCAATATTATCATAAATAAATATTTTATAGTATATTAAATACGAAGAGGTCGATTCCATTTGATGTTCTTTCAGTAATGTTGTATTTAAATATAAAATACATGGAACTACGTGCGATAATTCGCTGCCAACTGTATAAGCAGTAATGTAACTGTTGTCAATGTTGAATTATATGCAGCAACGGCTAGTGATTTTTTTCAAAGGTTAAAATGACCTATAACAAGCATGGCGACGTTAGTCACGCAATTTCAACCAAATCGAAAAATGGGCTGCGTAGTTTTCGTATAAGTGTATGTCACAATTGTAGGCTTGGGTGCATTGTCTTTTTAAACATTGCTTTAGAACACGCAACTAATAAAAAAAAACTCGCTTGAATAAACGACATGAGTCCATTTAAATATTGGAATTTTTCACAAAACCACGCTACATGATCGTACTGAATAACTTATCTTCTTCTATAGCTGCATCTTAGTTCTTATAAATAAGAATTTGTTAAGCGCAAAGTAAATGAAGACAGTGCTTTACAACACTTTCAGCTGAGTAGATTTGCTTAGTTTGCTTATGTGCTGGGAAAATAGTCAAGTGTGATTCTGGTAAGCTGTAATACGGAAAATTACCTCTCACATAGGCCTAACGGGTATTAGTGTTAAAAATATGTCTTTCGTCTTCAAGCAGAATTAGGAAGATGATTCCGAAATGCGTTCTTCCTCTCCTTAATACGCAAAAGCATAAATAAAATGAATAATTAACTATCGTGATAAATCATTTTATCTCGGATATCAGGCTTTTGCTTGCTGAAGTTAATTTTTATTGACTTGCTACTGTGTTCTGTAACTAAGCGTACAGATGCATTAGCATACAATTACGAAAAATTAACTCACTATATGCGTTTATGTATTTGTTATCCTGTTAAAAACAAAATCACAACCAAATCACTGCAATTTTACAAGCAGTAGAAACTCGAGTTTCACCGATATTAAATTAATACTCATGAAATTCAAAACGTAATTTGCAGAAACGTTTTTATCTTGCAAACTTCTCTCCCCGAATCAAATAATTTTGTATAGGGAAATTCAGGATGAAGTTACCGTTCCCCAGTTCTTCTCGTGACAGAAAGACTTCGATGTATGCTACAGGTTGAAGTTTTACTGTAGGAACGCGACTTGGATTTACACGTTGTCAACAATCCTTGAAAGGTTATCGTAAACTAAGCAACCAAGTCTTGCACTCGTAAATTCTGAAACCGGACAGTGATAATTTTTTTTTGTGACTAACGCAAACCGCAACGTTCAGATATATTTTAGAAGGTATATCTTCTATGGCCACGTGGTTTTTAATCGACGAGAAAATTAACACCACCTTTGTTACTTCCTCATCCATAGTTCTACCGAACTAACTTTGTCTTCTCGGTTCAGGCATCATTAGTGGTGAAAGATTCAAGGTCACTTCCAGTGTATAAACTTGTTTAATTTTTTATATTATTTCACAGGCGGTTCTGAGAAGTTTCTTCAACTGTGTGAATCGAGGCACGTAACGTTTTTTGTTGTAGGGGTTGGACGTGTTCGAAAAAAACTGACACCGGCCCACGAGTCTTGGGGTGTGGGAACCGTGAAGGAGGTCTGGAAATGTGGGTTGTGGGTGTGTGTGGGTAGAGAGGGGGATGAACCGAGCCCCGCATTCCGGCGCGATGGTGATGGCAATGATGGTGATGCATGGCGTAGGGCGGTAGCCGTTGGACGCGTCACTGCCCCCCTTCCCCCAACACACACTTCACCATGCGAGCAGTGAATGCCATTCATCGCGGGAGATTTATCATCGAACAGGTAGAGAATACGCCACATCGCGGACCAGAACCAACCACCCACTACCTCCCCGTCTCCCTTGACCAGTCCGGGGAAGCCACGAGTCTTTTCAAAACCAAATGGAACCGTAACGAATAAAACGCATTATCAATCCCCGGAATCGTTTACTATTTATCCCCGCTATGGACCGACTACCTAGCGCGGTCATAATTTTTTAAGCTGCGTTGTGACTGTGGTTAGAATTATCTTATCCATATTCTCTCGCGAGGAAAATATTTAAAAATTGACTTTTTTCGCGTGGCAATAATCCTAAGAACGGGAAAATTCATGTAACGGGTCATGCCATGAGGCCTAAATCTCGCGATAATCATTATCCTCTCTCCGCAAGTACGATAGTCGAGTTTGTGCTCTGGATAAGTAAATAAATGTCGACAATTATTTCTGCGCGTGATGACATAACTTTACATACGACTTTCACCACAGTTATTTGCCTACAAGTCATGAAAAAGGCAATGTCAAACAAATCAACAAAAATTGTCACTTACTCCACGACACAACTAAACTATATGCATGTGCTTGAAATTGAAATAGGTGCGAATCGATATGTTTCGTCTAACAACCTTATGTTAAATATTATGGTGAATAGTCAGTGTAAACTCTGTAAGGCGTTAAACATTTAAAGTAATTAATATCACAGCAATACAAAAACCTGAAGTTGGGGAAGACGGAATACGGCAACAGGGGTAATGCCGCAACAGTTCACAAAATCCATTAAAAGGAGCGACATTGTGGTGGATGGACGTACTACTTTGTTTTACGCTTTATTACAGAAGTTGGCTTCGATGTTCACTCTTCACGGAATAACAGTAGTTTGTTGGATTTCGAGCTTTGTAAGTTATTATTTTTATTTAGCAAATATACACATTTTTAACACGCATATGCGTGATTGGACGAGTAACGACATGATGCAAGTTGCACCATGTTGATCTGTGACTGATTAGTTCAAGTAAATTGAAAATATATTTATTAAACGTACATTATGTGTTCAGTATACCACTATAATAAGACTTTTTTAATATTTTTGAGCAAATAGAATTATTTCTCGAACAACATTACTTACGACAGAAATGAAGTTAGTTTTGAAGGCCTACAAGAGTAATTAATTTGTTTCGAAATTAACGTTTCTACTTAACAAAAAACAATTGTATTACATTTTACTAGTTATTGTGTTCCTTAAAATAATCCTTAGTAATTCGTGTTTATCATAAATTATTTTAGATTTTGAGTAAAAACCCGTGTTTAATAAGATTACCCAATTCACACAATCAAACTACTGAATGCATTATTGGACAGAATTTTTAAACATTAAAAAATGTTGCTACATATTTCACAAAACCTACTCTATGTCTCTGTTGTTACTTAGAAACGTTTTATAATTATAACTGAAGAATATCTTTTAAACACACCGACAGACATCATGGAGCAGACTGCGAAACTTGTTTTATAAAACCAGAGTTGGAGTGATTTTTCAATCAAATTTCCAAGGCCGCAAAATGTATCATTATCTATCTCTCGTTTTATTAGAAATAAATAGCCTGCTAACCTATGGATAATAGAGAATGCATTTTTTTTTTTAACTGCAGTTATGTTAACCTATGCTAATTTTCCTCAGACTCTCAGTGAATATCTCTGAAGAAGTGTTAACGACCAAGGAATAAAGAATCGTCAAAGGGTGCGGACTGAAAATACCTCGGTCTTAAATACAAAAAGCAAAATATGTGGACATGGTCGGTGGACAATTGAGTACAAATCAAGATCATTCCTCAATACAACAATAAGAAACGTGATTAGCCAGGATGACTTGTTCAGTAAGTCCAATTTGATTGAATTCTTAAAAAAAACTTCTGATGTTTTCGCACATTACACGCTACTTCACGGAA
Source organism: Medauroidea extradentata (assembly GCA_003012365.1). Taxonomy (NCBI): domain Eukaryota; kingdom Metazoa; phylum Arthropoda; class Insecta; order Phasmatodea; family Phasmatidae; genus Medauroidea; species Medauroidea extradentata. The sequence continues at coordinate 14,674 of PNEQ01012346.1, forward strand.
GAAACTGGGACATCAATGACAGTGTTTCCACAGTTTTGAAACAAGTGAAGCTGTTGCTGGTAAAGGTGTAAAGCAAGTAAAAATCGTCTCGTTTGCTAAAAGCGGTCGATTAGTGTCTGTTGCTACTGCATTTAGTGGCCAAGGAACATTCGTCTTCCAACAAAATAATTTTTTTCCAAGACAAAACTACAAAGATAATATTTTTAAGAGATGGGCTTAAGATTGCATTGGTTTGCCACATCATCGGGATTGACGACACTGTATTCTACCGTGCATATTTTGTAAGATATTTCATTTAGGAAGCTAAACCCAGCAGAGAATATTCTGATAACCACTTTCCACATGTCGGTATTAAAGTTTTGAACTTAGGCAAAGATAAGGTCGTGCTGCTCACGTAGTTTTCTTCCCATTGTTCCTATGCCTGCTGAAGACGTTTCCATTAACGTACATACATTTAAAGACAGCAGTACGTATGCTATTTTCTTTGAGACCATCCTATGACTCCACAGTGGCATTATTGAATTACTTTATTTTCCCCCGTTATTTTAAGTTCTGAGAAGAAAAAAAGTGAAATTCGATATTATATCGTGAATTATGTTTACCTTGCGCTACTGTACAAGTGTCACAATTAAATTGTTAACCACTAGCAGTCCAGCAATTGTTTTATATCATTAAGGGGGTTAAGTACCCTCCATTTTGGAATAATGGAACTTCAGCAATTAATTTGGCCTACAAATTTTCTATAATGTTTTATGCTTCGACAAGGCAAGAGGGATTGTTTCTTACATTGTATATAGTTGGTATTACTTGACTAATATTGCTTATACTATACCTGTGACCATCGGTACGTAAAAACGTCTTTCTTCCTCCGGAATGTTACTAGTCAAAAACTAAGAAAGATGGTGAAGAGGTGACAGTTTGATAACAAGTTAGTATCTGTGACATGTCAGACGAGAAATTTAAATATATCTCACTCTATAGAACTTCAGCAAAAAATAGAAGAATTCGAAGATGGCAGGTACTGATCCCCGTTAATTTGCTGGACTGATCGCAGCATAAATATACGTTAAAAAATCTACTCTGATGCTTGCATTGCAGCACAGAGTAAATATAGGCCTAATTCACGCTATAATAGCAAATTTCACATTTTGCATCTCAGAATTTCAAAAAACGAAAAATAAAGTAGCCCAACATGGCGGCTGATCCGGAGCCTTAATCTCGATGTAAATATCACGGTCGTACGAAATAAAAATCATCACAAGCAGAGGTTGGAACTGCCCAAAGATTGTGGTAATACTTGAGCCAAACCCCGGAACGAGCTATCTGCAAAAACCACTGGTCGAAAATTGTGAACAATTTTCACGAGAATAGGTTCGTCCACTAAAAAAAGTCTGGTCCACGGAAAGCCAGTAACCGGAGAAGAAATAAAGGAAGGCGTGAGAAAACCCGTAATAAAAACAGGCCCTTGAGAAAGAAGATAGCGTAAAAAATGAATGAAAAAAGAAATATCTGATGTAAAAAGAAAGCAGCCGAGGATACGAAAGCAGAGTTCCAGAACAACTCGTGAAGAAGAGACACGTTGCCTAAACTGTGAAGATTTGCACACGAAAAATTAGGAATGAGTGGAATGCATTAGGTACGAAATGTGAGAAAATTGGTTATACGCTCACAAAACCATTTTTGTACGAGTACAGTGCACCATTATAATACCATTAAGGCTTCTGCCTACCTCGGAGCGCGGCGGGAGCAAGTACAGAGTTTTACATGTTAAACTAAATACCGTCTAGCTCAGTCACCCTTTGAGATATCGCTTTCGAATAGAAACCATTTTCTGCATTGAGAAGAGGAGAATACTTCTACGTAAACGAAAATGTGAAAAGAATTTTATGAGTACGGGGTTTCGAGTGTTTAATCGGCATGAAAACACTTATTTGCTCATAGTTTTCAGGGTATTGATATAACTCGCTAAAAGATTCCGTAGCAGTGTGGGCCGTATTGTACTGAACAAAAAAGTCAGTGGTGGCATATGTGTAGGTTTGAAAGTGACCGAGATATTCAGGAATATAATTTAACCTGTAACGCCCTATCCTTGCTGCCGCCGGAGCTCTGAGGTAGGCAGAGTCCTTAACCGTTCCTATTTCTAACATTTTCCAATTAAGAATTGTTCTTTAAACGTACCCTTTCCTTCGCTTTAACATGTCCCATGCCTGGAGTAATTTATAACTGTCTAGAAATACATTTGTTCCTGTAATGAAAACAAGAGATTTACCAATTTTACCACGCTTATTTCTATGTTCTTTATTAAAATCCGCAAATAATTATTTGAAGAATCATAATGTTCGTTCGCAGCATAAGCCTACATAAACAACGTTTCTTCAGGCTATGTGAAATAACGTCGCGAGATTCCAAGTGTATTAGTACATTTCTCTTTATACTACAGTTTATTATTTATCACAAATTCAATATGAAGAGAACTAGCACGCATTATAGTATCATTCAATTATCGCTAGCAAATACATGCAAAAATCTGATTTCAGTTTCAGCGTTGTTCCCCTTGCATTTTTTTTTTGCAGAAACCTTCGCAGGTAGACGCATAACTCACCTAAGTTATTTTGACTTTTTTTTTTTTTTTTTTTTTTTGGCTATACCCCATTCTGCCCACAACGTCGTTTTGAAACTTCTCCCTCGTCTCCTCCAAAAAATTTTTGGCAGAAACCTTTGCGGATGCACACACAACTCACGTAAAAATTTTTCCAGTGAACTTTTTTGGTTCTGCCACTCTACACCGTTTTGCCCCCACCTCTCTCTCTCTCTCTCTCTCTCTCTCTCTCTCTCTCTATAGCCTAAACATTTGTGCGCGCACACACAACTCGACAGTTTCATCGCCATCATATGTTACAAACAGACTCTACATATAAGAACAAATCAATTTTAAAAGAAACAATGAAACCATCGACACTTCCTAGACACGATTAACAATTTATGAATATTTAAAATTCATTTTTAGAAAATGTATTTTAAAACAAAATTTTATTTCAGGTCACTTGTTTCTTTAAGTTATGGAACCTGTTACTGGAATTGAAATTAATTTTACTGCCATGAGGGTAATAATGATAATAAGAAAGTTAAATGAACAACGAACAGCTGAGTAAATTCTCAGGAAACTTATTTACACTGTTCTGACCAAAGTATCAAATGTTTGTGTGCTGCACTGGAAAAAAGAAAGAAAAACGTGCAATTTCGATACATGTATGTCTAAAGATATAAAAATTAAATTTTTATTTACACCTTCGTATTTAATTAAAACTTAATTACATACATTTCCTTAAATATCGCGTTGATATTTAAAAACAGAAGAAAATAATATCAGACCCTCTTTAGAACTTCTACACCTACGAAGTTTCTTGCATAATGCGTTAAATAAGTACACTGTAAAAAACTTCCTAAAATGTTTAGGGAGTTATTATCCCAGACGCAGTATGGGACAGTTACCATACTTCCGTCTTGTAAATGTGTAAACTTTTACACTTGTTACAATACAAGTCTGGTAACTTAAGTATACATTTGACTGTTTTATAAAAAAGTTTAAGAGTGCTACCACGGATGTCTGGGAAACCATTCTACCATACCTACTTTCTTAGTGCTCCTATACACACGTCTGGTAAATTTACAAATTATTTTTTAGAGTGTATGCACGGATAATAATGTATCTTGTTTACGTGGATTAGTGTTAATAGTGTTGTAAATACGCATTATTTCTTTCAGTCCTGTTACAAACATATTAACAGAGATATAACCTTCATTTCATAAACACAGAACATTTTTGTTTGGATAAAACAAACATAGTACAGTATCAATTAAAGGGCGCGTACATACATGGTATTACGTTTCCAGATATACACGCTGGACCAAGACGAACTACGTTGGATTTGCTAGGTAAAAGTTTATTTTTTAAAAATCGAAAAACATTTTTCAGTTTGTCCGTAACGTGAATAAAGTTTGGGTAAAACTACCTTAGTCTGAATGTAGACTGCTTTAATTTCTGCCAATATGAAAAAAAAAACTGATTTATATTACTAAACAATGAGACTAGGAATAGTGCCTAAACAATGAAACATGAAGTGCCGTAGCGTATAGAAACAACTCGAATCACAAAGAGGATACTTTTATAAATACCAGAAGAGTTAAATGGGGCACGCTCATATATTGTAACGCACGTTGACTGCACCTGTGTATGTGTGCTCGAAAGGTGGGGCTGTAGAATGCCTCGCACCGCTGGGCGCGACTTCAGCGCTGGATGGGTGAAATATTGGGGCGTTTACGACCGCGGGTGTGATATATGCGGCTACGGGCGAGGGGGTAAAAGAGGGGTTGTTCGCTTGCAGGGGTTAGCTGAAGGGGAGAGGGGAGAGGTTAGAATGAAGGGTGTGCGGGGGCGACTTCTCAGGTAGGATACCAGGCAGCCACGAGTAATAAATTGGAACCAGAAATGGGTCTATTTAGTAGCCGGCTACACCCTCATTTACAACGTTCAAAAATTTCCCTTCCCCCTCCTCCTTTACCAGAAAGAGAAGCCATCTATCTCCCGTCATCAGATGGGAAGTCGGTTGGTGGTTGGAGGGATATGCTAGTGGCTTTGGGGGGAGGGGGAGTAACACGACTTCAGCTGTTAATTTGTCACGAGTTCTGAGATTTCCAGAGCGTCGCGGGCATTCAGTACGTCGGCGGCGATTTTTCACCAGGCTCTCTTGCGGCGACGCTGACAAACGTTGGCACCGTCGAGTTCGATGAATGCAGAGTCGTTACGAGACTGCGTCCTGTCCGTCCTATGGACGAGTGCGACACTCACGGTGCGAGACAAAACACGTCTTTACACGAGTCTACTGGTCGAGCTGTGGAGGTATTCAGAGACGTCATTACAAGGACATCTTTCGAGATATAAACCCACAAATACATCCGTAGTTTTACACACAGATACACTAAAACCTAGGAATATGACTTCCTTTACGTACCGTTTTCATTTTTTTTAGTTTTCACGGACTGGAGAATTTAATGGAAGGATGCTGGAGGACAGTGAATGGTGATTAAGACTGATAGTGGAATGAAGATTGGTATGGGGAATATAATGAAGATACCATACTTTAGAAAAAATAATTTTAACTGATGAATTGATGAGTGCAGAACACTGGTGTTAACGAAATATATTACACACACACACACACACACACACACAAAATCACACACATACAGGATGTTAATGAATGGCGTTTAAAACTCCGTCACGCTGTAGGAAATGCTACGACGAGTGTAAAATTATATAGGACACTTGGTGTTGCAAATTCTGGGAAGTGCCTTAAAAACGGCACATAAGTTGTGGTATGTGAGGTTCAAAATCTGGGTTGATGTAGCAAATAATAATTTTAGACAAGTCAACAAGTGCATAAAATGGGCAGATCTGACAGTTCATTGAACCGCAGATCTGTATAAAAAATACTAGACTGTCGTTGAAATCCCTTCGGTTCGATTCCGTTGGCGTCACCTGCATACTACCACTGCCAGACTAGTAATTTCTGTACTACTACTATGGTTCTAGCTGCTAATACACACACAAGCCAAGAGAGTAGCTAGAGTGAATGGAGAAATGTCACGAAATGCGCCAGTTGTTGCCATTCAAACGTAGTATTCATACCTCACAGATCACAACTTATGTGTAGAGATGAAGGTATATAGCGAAAATGTTTTGTGCCAACATACCATTGAAAACACAGTAGTTTCTTGTAACACATACGATTGTCTAGTTTACGTCTGACACAACGTAGCTGTCTGCAGAACAGTAATAGGCATCAAATATTGCAATTTCGGTATTCCTTACTGGGTCAGTCAAATAGGGCAACAGCTCCGAATACAAGCGAACTCCAGTTATCATTTTGAAAGCTGAAGGTACGTTGAAATCCAGCAAACGGTCAAGTTTTCCCGCGATAAACCATCATCTCTACTTATGTGCAGTTTTCCATGCACTGCCCAGCAGATGTGACACCAAGTGTCCTATGTAATTTGACTCGTCTTAGCATCCCCTACAGCGTGACAGAGAGTTTTAAACGTAATTCATTAAAACCCTATAATTTATATTTTACAAACACAGACAAACACTGTATACATTTTAGGAGTATATTCTACATACATACCGGTGGGCGTATACACAAACACCGTCAACAATTTAACTAATAAGCGCATACAACCTCAGAACGAAAAATAAAATGTTATATAACCGTACATGCAGAATATCACGTAATTAATAACTATTAGAGAATAACTAAATGCTTCCAGGATGTGGCCAGCTAACTATCCGTTTTAGTTTAAAAAAATAATAATAAGTTAAAAGTTATCTGGTAAATCAGGGTTACCAAATTTTTTTCATTAACTTTGCCAATCATCACATTTGTTGATCGAGGAAACGAAGTTAAAACTATATGGAGTGATATTATGTGGTAAAAATTCAACAGGTCTGTCACTCAAGAGGACAATTTTAAATACGTATTGGGTGGTGATAAAATGCATGGGGGGGGGGGGGCAACAGGGCGTCAAGAAAATCCCCTATCACTGGCAACGTCCGTCACGTTCCTCAAATGTGAAAGTGAGTAGTATGCCCACCAAAAATCAAACTCACTACAGAGTTGACGGGAGAGTGTATTAACGATTATACAAAGGCAACTTTATGACAAGTCTAAAATTTTAACCACAATCTATATGAACACTAAGCACAAAAAATACAGCAGAACAAGGTTAAGGGCGTTGCCTGCTACGGAGCCCTGGTCAGATGGATTTACGAATTCTTATTACGTGTTTGGAAATTTGAAATGTTCTCCAGTTTGTGATATGTGGAAATATAAATATATATTAAGGAAATATTGATTATAAAAGACTCGTATGAAATACTACGATGTTTTACGAGAAAGTAGTGAGCGTAATCAATGCGACCACACTTGGAAAAAATAATTTTGATGTTAGTTAGTTGATGGTACTGAACCACGCTTGGCAATCTGACCATGGATAAAATTAGTGAACTAAACATTTCGTGACGACTCTTGATACTACTTATTTACTCTAGGCACATGAAAAAATGTCTTCAAGACATTATATGCAGAGCCATGAACTTTTCACGAAAAGAATTTTGCTCCAGTCTGTTTCAGTGCCTTATACGTGCGCACCTGCATCTCGGCTTTGTGGTCAGCGATTGGACGCCGTAACACTCAGCGTCTTGAGGTTAAACCCGCAAATCACAGACGTGATATGTGGCAGTTATCCGTATACTGATTGGTACAGTCAAATGAATAACAACTCTGCACAAAAGACTCTTGTCAATAGCCACGAAGTTGAGCTGCAATTTTTTCGACGTTCTATAGTAATCAAATATACTTTTGGCACAAACAAAGTGCGTTTAAATGAATAATTTTGTCGAGGGAAATAATTAAATTAGGCGTACGTGTAAGGCAGTGAAACAACCTGGGGCAAAAATTTTTTCGCGAAAAGTTCATGGCCCTAGGTAGATGCAATATATCTGATACAGCTGATTTAAATAAAACCTGGTACCAACAGTTGACAGCGTCAAGTCTCTCGATGGTGCGAAAGGAATGAATGAATGGCCTGTTGTTAAATGGGTTCAAGGCTGTTCCATCACTTGTTCTCAGACACTTATAGCGATACCGCCTGATGTCAAAAGCAATATTTTGTACTGGCAGAAGGAAAAATGCTACATGAATAAAAATGTGCAAAAATATTTTTTTATTAGAAGGTGTTTGGAGAGTTCGTGACTGCTAGGTGGAGGATATCCGACACATAAAGCATTATTGTTCTGAACTTATTAAAAACTGCCAATAAAAGTGCTAATAAATACTGTAAATTAGTTAGGATTTTTAACTTATATTCATTATACCCTCTCTTTTTTTTATCGGTGGTTGAAGAAAGAGTGAGTTTCTTCTTCGTTAAGAGTGAGCGATAGTCTCATCTTGAATTTCAGTACTTTGTATCATAACTTTCCTTTGTCTAAATTCATAGAACTTTAACTTAACTGCAGTATAGAATACACATTGATAAAAAAAAATTTTACACCAAAAAACACTTATTTTCCGTTACTGTTGTTATAGATCGAATTGCAGTTAAGAAAGTAATAAGAATTTTTTAACGGCAATTCGATTAGTAGCAACAGTAACGACGAAACATATTTACGGTGTCTAAAATTCTTTCAGTATGTATTCTATTCCGTAGTTAGGTTACAGTTCCAAAAATTTAATCAGAATAAATGTTATGGCAAAATACAAAAATTCAAAATGGTGAGTATCACTCACTCTTAAGGGTCAAAGAAAGCACCAGTTAAAAGTTAAGACAGTTGAACTCTTGGACAGACTCCGGGTTGGGTATGTTTCTCGATGCACGGCAGACGAGAAACCTAGCGAGTAGCTCGGGGTATTTCCCGCAGTGGCGCGACGCAGTCTGGAGTTGGCTGCTCCAGGCGGGGTGAGATCTGAGGGTGGTGTTCCCTCTCCCCTCCTCCCACACTCCAACCTCGACCCACCGCCCTCGTACCTGGGGGCCCAGGTGTGCACTTGTGCCGCCTCGCCGAGTCGACGGAATGTGGCGAAATAAATTACACGTCCCACGGGGGCAGCGGACCAGCATAGGGCGGCCCCTTCTCCACAGCCTCCCTGGAACAACCACCACCCATGTGCCACCTATCTACCCTCCCCAACCCACTCTTCATCCCCTGCAGTGTTGGTTGTTACCTTATCTCTTCTTCTCCAAGCTACGACCACCTATGACATTTTTTGTTATGTTCCCGATACCCCGTTTGCAAGTATACACGTGCACAACACCAAATTAATAAATAAAAAAAACAAATATTTTTTACTACCACGATTTAAGCGGTAGTTCCTTTAAAATCGTGTATGAATCAAATTTATACATAACATATATGCTATGTTAATTATTTCAAAATAAAGCTACGTAGGAAATAGATAATGTGATAACAGTTATTATAAGATCTTATGTATTTCCATATATTTACTATTTTGTTTTGAGTAATCGTAGTTACAGGTAAACTAATTACTGATTTCAGTCTTACATCAGTAAAAACGGATAACCGTCAAGACATTAATGCTTAAAAAATTATGTTAAGTACAGTAATGTTTTATGTCACTACTGCTCTGACTTTCAAAATTAAGTCATAAAAATTAGTTACAAGTAAAGAAACTTAAAATCAATAAATATAGGAAATTATCTCCTTAAGGCTTTGGTCCCTTGTTTTTACAGTTTTTGCAATAAGTTATCTTTTTTTTAAGCAGAAACAAGTGCAGATATCACAACTTCGTCCTGCAGTTTTGTTGAAAAAGCTTTACACCCTAATACCTAATTTATTAAAGCCAAGAATTTATACCGTTTCAACTAATAGCTAAGTCAATTGACAATAACTTTGTTGTTTGCATATAATGTACTGTCTCGAAAATTAGACTACATAAAAAAAACCTGCCAAACAGATTTCGATGTTATGTTCTCGTTTAAGCTTAAGAGTAATTACCGCAAAAAAATGGGGAAACAAGGGCGCATGGCGTTAAGAAAAATAAATAATTAAAATACACCTCCGAATGTTGCTATTTTAGACCTGCTAATAAAGAGTACCGTTATATCTTAACTATTTGTTATTTCAGTTTTTGTTTATTTTGGGGCATTCTCAAATGGTGGCGGTTATCTTTGTGTGGAATAATTTAGCAATTTTGAGAAGCTTCGTAATCCTATTCTTAACCAGCGGACGGCGATTTTAAAGCCATATGTACAGAGTTTGAAGTGTGTCATATTTTCGTAAATAAACGCATTGGAAACATTTTTAATACTTATACACGAAAATATACTTTCCGTATCACGCTACAGCACGCTTCACGCGCCAGGGGACAAGCCCAGTGTGTTCACATACTTTGTAAAGTGTTTGATAACGTTTCAAAAGAGCGGTTGTAAAAAGTACTGTGCATGCTGTAATATTACAAGCATCGTGCCACCCCCTCGCCAGCAGTGTGGTCTATACTAAGTGAGATACATACTGTGTTAATAAATATATTCCGCACTTCAAACTATGGCTCTAACGAAACATTAATGTTGTTATATCAAGCACGACGTTTAGAGAGATCAGATGCATAAATATAGTGCCGATTTGTAATAAACGTTATCTTCGCGCTTACGTACGCAATGTTTGTTAACTAGGCTTCCCGATCGTAAAGCAGCTCTTGACACAAACATAGCACTCGAAAGTAACCGAGACACTACATGCTACTTAGAATAACTAAAACCTGGCATTTTCCCAGAATCGTTATTTCACGACTGAGATGTCAATTCCGAGAAACATAGAATAAAGTTCCAGGATGGACGAAGACCACCACTAGTCGAGAGAATCGACGTATCTTATGTTTTACTAGTGGTCGTTCTCGTCCGTCCTTAGCTAGTTCTTAAACCATCTATTTGAGCTTGAACAATCTACATGAACAAAAATAGACACTACGAGACAACAATGTTATTTCGACGCCATCTTGAGTACACAAAATTGTTTTCATTTATTATTTCTAGCACGCCTCAACAGTATTTTATAGTCGATCCACAATGTTGGCTGTACTGAAATGACTAACAATCCTGCGCGGTTTCCAGAACGATTATGAATCATCTCCCTATGACAGCTAACTGCCTGAAGGGACATCTCAAGTCACTTGTTCATACTAGTCTCCAATTTTATCTTTTTGCAGCGCTCTTGTCTATTCAGAGCCGGACTCTATCATGTTTATTTTTTGACGTCCGTACAAATGTCAAAACATCGTCGGTATACTAACCCTCAGAAAGAATTCATATTATGTAGTATAGGCTGTTCAGTAGAAACTGAGCACTCACATAACTTCTAATTAATTTAAAATATTTCTTATTGGGCCAATAGATGTTAACATTTGAGAGTTTAAAAATGTTTACACTAGATTATTTTAGCTATACAAAAGAAAACTTTATGCAGTACTCACTTTATAGTGAACGACCTGTAATAATATTTCGACTTATGTAGGCAATGGAACACTGTTTCCGAAGTTTTCAAACGAAAAATATCTTATTGCTTGTGTTGCGTTTAGCATCACTGAATTATTGCATTTTTAAATTTTTTTTAACCCGGTCTTAAACAGTACAACTTACATTTTTTTCATATTGGTATAATCGAAGAGTGAAGAACATGGTAATGCTAATTGCTTTAGTTCAGCAATACAAACATATTCTGAAGTCTTATATTTAACCACCTAGCACAGGAAGAGGTGGTACCATCGCGACACGATTTGTAGTTCACCAGAAAACCGTAACTTGCTGTAACGTTCAAAACATACGCCAAGGTCACGATTAACTATCACCACCTGCTATTTGCACCGACGCAGCGCAGCTCAAGTGCAGAGGAAGTAAAATGGGTCTTCTGTTGCATGTGAGCGAGTGTTTAATTCCATTACAACGCAACCAGACCCAACGCCGGTGTAAATATTGTGTTATACCTACATAAAGCGATACATACTTAATCGGCCCCCAGGCAAGGTGGTTTTAAGGTGACCGACGTTTTAAATTCTGATGTAGTGGTGCTTTGCCTACTCATTTCGTAAGTTATTGTATTATTGGCATTTAAAATTACATGTCTCGCTGTACTAATTATTCTTAAGTACGTTTCTATTACGTTATCTGTATTTACCTGTAGCGGGGGAGGGGGTAGATACATAAATGCTGAAAAAGCCAGTTGAATTCAAAACGTTTTTGAAAGTCAACATAGAAAAACTACAAAAAAAAACAACCTTTGATAATGATGTTTGTTTGCCATCTTCATGAGCAAACATTTACCCAGAATGGTGCATTTGTTAAGAGGGCGTGGTACATAATTCAACGCTAAAATCATTAATTTATAACTGTAGGTTTCTTGAAGCCAATTTGCGAAAAGTAAACAATAGCAATCCTAGACAATAGCTTTAGCCAACGTTTCAAACAAAATTGTTTCCAGTGTTACGAACTTCTGAGGCACAGGATTGTCATTGAGTATTTTATCCATATTGGCTTCGAAAAATCCGTACAAATCAATTGATGATTTCAGCGTTTATTTATCGCACGCACTCTTAAGCGTGATCTCTTGCGCCGCAATTAAATGCACGAGATTTAGGCGTTACAGTTGTTCTTCAGAAATACGTGACTCGAGAGATAATTTTTCTCAGAAAGTTGGCAAAAAGTCTCATTTAGGATTGCGATTTTTTAATTTTGCAAATTGGCTTCGAGAAACGTACAAATTTAAATAAATGCTCTTAACTCTGAATCGTGTACCATGCCCTCGTTGTGCGAACCTACACTGACTTTTCGTACACAACAAGTTCGCTTGACATCGTTTATGTTTTTAATGTCGTAAACCCCTGGATCTTATAAGTAGGAACATTAATTTTTGGTGAAAATATTTTTGCCCCACTTTGTTTCAGTACCTTACGAGCACTCCTGCAGATCAACTTCATGGCTGTTGGCAAGATTATTTTGTGCAGAGTTGTTACTCATTTGACTGTGCCAATCAGTACATGGATAACGCGAAACATCATGTCTGTGTTATACGGGTTCCGAGACGTTGGGTGTTACGGCTTCCAATCACTGACCAGACATCAGAGATACAGATGCGCACGTAAGGCACTGAAACAAAGTGCTTGAAAAAATTTTTCGCGAAATTTCGTATCTCTACCTAAAAGTATCATAACCCTGATACCGGTCAATGAATGAGTTCCTGAGTGTTTACGAATCATTTTCTGACTAACTCTGTGGCAAGGACGTCTCTTTCTGCGCTGATACGAGGCCAGAGCTATGCGGAAGGCCACGACTAGCTATGCGCAGTGTTTTGTGATGAATACTGTTACGGGGACTGATGAACAAAGCAACAATGTTTGAAGAACACCTGGTGAATGCTACAGTTTCAAACTGCCATAACTATCGAGCGAAATATTTCCCCGACGGCAGGGATCATGGTCACACGTTAAATAAGACAAAGACATATGCCTGCCTCCTCCTCACGCTACCAAGACTGTCTAACAATTTTATTGAAGCGGACTTTACCTCTCGTCGAAAGCGAGGCCATTACAGACGGTGACACCTTGACTAACTTTACACAAGGACAGAAATTGACATATAGCTAAACCTTTAAAAGAGTACATGTTAATAAAAATCTCACCATTGACCTGGAGCGATTTTGGTAAATCATGGAAAACTAAAATCAGGATGGGCGGAGCCGGGAATAGAGTCTTAGTTCTCCTTAAAGATAGCCCAACTCGTTACCAATATATAGGGAGTAGAAAAATTCGCGTTTTCTTGTACGCACACTCTAGAGTTCAACAAACTATAAGTTCGTGTCACTTTCGCTATTCGCCTTTGACTTATTTGTAGGGACTGGAAAATTCCGCGAATTCTATTACCTGTAGGCAAGAATCCATTGTACTATACATATTCAAGGCCCGTCCATTCGTTCATTGTTTGCTGTTCCACTCAGTAACAGCTAGTGGACAAATAGTCGTGGCTTGAGTATATATAGTACAATGGATTCTAGCCTATATGTAATTGAATTCGCGAAATTTTCCAGTTCCTACTTATTTGACATCCGCTGAAAGTATCCGAGCCAATAATAAAAACATACCTTAACGTGCCCTATATCACCGTATCAGCGAGCAGCAAGCGAGCACCTGTTGTCTGATTGAATACGCAGTTATTATTGGAGGCTAACCTACATGTTACTGAACCTGCGCATTTTTCACGTCTCTACCAGGTTTGTCACCTCGCTCGGTAACAATACTGGAGATACTTCAGTGAGTGGACAAGTTAGAAAACATTTGCCACTCGCTACAAAATACACAATACTTCTCGCCTGCAATGAAGGTGTAGGCCTACAAAAACGAATCAGACTCAGTAGCGTAGCCAGGATTTCTGTTCGGGGAAGGATACCAACTTATGAATTTTCACAACAAAATAAGGGGGACATCAGTCACGCAGCATGAAGCAGGAGGGCTGGGGTCCTCCCCCGGAAAAAAATTTCGGCTTTAATCTCTAACCATTATACAATTTAAGCAGTTTTTTTTATCTAAACTGTGAATACTATACTGCTGATTTTATCCTCGAGTGGTTTATTTTCATTTCGCGGGAGGGGGAAATCCTCGCCCCTCTGGCTACGCTCCTGAAGAAGAAAAACTTTCTTTTCTTCCTCACGAAAGTTATATGTAGTCCAAGATTCGCTGTAGTGACATCAACACAAGACAATTCAATATTTCGTAAAAATATCAGCTAAAATAGCCAATAGCCCATACCAAACACGACGATCGAAGCAGCGGCAATCCACCAAAGGAGGTTATAATAAATTATGGGTTTTGTCTCATAAGGGCGTTCGAAGAGTGACCAGCGTAGAACGTATAGGCATCCAAGCTCACATACCTTAGCTTCAATGATCCTTTAAAATTCACGATATCCTGAATCACTTACAGGTTCTCCGACATGCATTGTGATCCACCAAACCTGGGCATTTCCCAGCTAACCTACGTTACTTAAGAGTTAGTGATGTTTGAGGCGTGGAAACGGGAAGACGATAAGTCGAATATAACACGCCCGTAAAACGCCTCATCGCCTCTACGCGTGAAGTACTGAACTAGCGTGCAGTGTTCTCGTATATAGTGTTTTCCAACGGGACTTCAAGCGATGACCTGTTATTTTATTTATAGGAACTATGTAATAAAGTACAATGCAGGTTTCTATAATTTTGTTTTACTATTACGGTTGATATTTTCTCAACCATAGCAACATGAAGAAGTCATTTTTAGCACTTTTGAATAGCTTGGAAATCATGGTTTTTATTAGCGGACGGCATTTTTAAAATCATAGGGAAACAGTTTGAGGTGTGTCTTCTTTTCGTAGATAAACGGCTCAGAAGCAATTTTTTTTTTTAAATTACAAAAGACGAAAAAAATACACTTTCCGCGCCACGCTACAGCATGCCTCACGCGCCAGGTCCTCTAAATCTTAATATCGTCAGCTTAGTGCAAGAACTAGGTAACTTAAATTTTCCAAGATTAAGTTATCTACAGGTGCCTACGCTACCCTTTTGATTGTTCTATTTGATATGTATACATTTATAAATGTGTTAATTAGGAGTATAGAAGCAAAACAAATTTGAATTTCAAAAAATAACTATTTGTATAACAAAATAAATTTTCATCAGAGTTATACTGTAGTTGGAAATCTCCAGCTTCCTAGTTATCTAGTTGTAGCATTAAGCTGACGATATATAGTCTGTTCACTTTAAACTGAGCACTCCCCAACACTTTTAACATACAAACGCTGTATTTTACTTGGGTCAAATATGTTAAGTTTTAAGATTGGTGGATCAGTTACACTGGTATGTTGTTCCAGGGAATTTTCAGGTCAAAATTTTAAAGATGATAGCAACATTGCTGAAAGAAAAAATTGAACAGTGCTCACTTGATCGTGAACAGTCTATAACCGCCTCAAGGAGTTCAATCAATCGTGGGCCAGCTACGGGGGAAAGGTAGGCTACATGAGACATACGTGGTTCTTGCACGGGTCGGCACAACCCGTGTGAAGGTAGGGTCGTGGAAGGTTCCTGGGACCCCGAAACCTGGACCAGGGATCATCTTCAAGCCTCCCGGGTGCAGGTGACAGCCGGAAACAACTACTTACACCGCCCCTAGCGGCAAACCCTCTTCTTTCCTACCCTCGGGACAAACTTCTCGGCCTAGCTGCTTGTCGGCAGTAGAATTGGAGATTCCAGACGCGTCCCGACATCAAGCCCGCCAGCGACCTTGTACTTCGAAGCCGCGACATATCCACTTATGCTGGAGATGTAGCATCGCCCTCCGCTGCCTCTGCACTTTGTTTTATCTTCTTCCCTTGCCACCACGCTTTCTGCTGATGGTACTTCACTATCTTACACAAGACTCGCGTTTGCAATACGGCACACGAGACACTTAGGTAACGTATCGTAAACTGCGTGTAATATTGCCAGTATTCCAATTAAACTGAATTTCCTCCAAGCATTCTCCTCCCATTCGGTAGTGTTGTAAACCGTTATTTTGCTTAACTTTAGGGGCTTCACTACAGAGGAGAGTAATATGGATGAATAAATCATGATAGTTAATTTGGAGGGGAGCGGTGTAAACAGTTGAATTATAACTAAGTTGAACAAGAATGGATTATAACCTATATAGACCTAATTGTATCTGACGTTCCCATCTTGTTCATGACGAGGTTGTCGTCGACTAGCGGCGAGCGGCACGTCTAGGGACTCGAACCAGCGACCCTTTACCTGGTAAGGCGATCGGTATGTGGCCCATCTTTACTTCTAGGTGACCATAATGAGACAGACGCTGTTTGGCTCGTTACAGTGCTACATTTTGTCGTCCAGTTGGCCTTCTTTGCACCGTGGTTGGGAAAAGACTAGGTGCTGTAATGTCGGCTTACTTACATGTTTACGTTTAAGCCACGGTTGCACTCAAGCACCAGGTCTCAGGTTTCGTTTCCCGGTCCGTACATCCTGATTTCTGATTTCGAGGGGTTTCCAAAATCGCTGAAGGCGAATGCGTACAGTGCAGTGTAACCGTGTATAATGACTGCTTTTGGCTTGACGTAAAACCTAATTTTAAAAATGTCCTCGTGTACCTCTTCCAACGTCATAAAGTATTTCCACGTCCCATAAAAAATGTTACACGTAAAAAAAAATGAAATTTATTCTATGACATTGGCTGAAGATGTAACTTCTACCATGCAACTGTAGCCAACGATTAACTGTCACATAGGACGAAAATTTATTGTAACGCAATCGGACATAAAAAAATAACAACGTGATTGAAAACGATATCAGTCAATTAAAAAGAAAACAGCACTTGCTGTCTTCACATTTATACTTTTGTTGCCCGGTATGAACATAGGCCATACAAATTTTCAATAATTTTATAGATCAACAATTCAAAGGTTAAGGTACATGTCTAAATGAGGTTGTATTTTCTGCCGATAGGTCCGCTGGCTTCAGTAAGGATTTTCTATTGCTAATTTAATTTGTTTTGAATAATAACAAAAATTATACTGCACCCTGCCTACCTGATTTCTCATTTAATTTGTGAGTCAGCAAGCTAACAAGTAGGCGAACTTAAGGGCGTTCAAGTGGGGAAAAATTCATAATTTTATATTTGTATAAAATAGTGTTAGTTTTGTAGACATTACTTAAGAGTACATTAATATCTAACGGAAAAAAATTAGCTCATCTAGTTTTCCCGTAATGCCACTTCAAAATCAAAATTTGCATATTTTTACTTCATACAAAACTTGAAAACCAGTGAATATAATGAAATGGAAAAAATCTCATCAAAACTACACGTCACCGTCTACGGCTTGAAGCATATACTAACACATTATAAAATATTTCTGTGTTTAAAATAAATTTCTAAAAGTACCAAAAAAAATTTAAATTTTGAAATTTTTTATTTAACATAAACATTTTTTTGTAACGGGTTTTAAATGCTACAGGCCATAGACAGTAACGCGTAGTTTTGATATGATTTTTTTCATTTCATTATGTTAACTGGTTTTCAAGTTTTGTATGAAGTAAAAATACGCAAATTTTGACTTTGAAGTGCCATTACGGCAAAACTAGATGAGCTAATTTTTTTCTGTTAGAGGTATATGTACTCTCAAGTAATGTGTACAAAACTAACACTATTTCATACAAATATAAAATTATGTTTTTTCCCCACTTGAACAACCTTAAGGGGCTTATGTTTAAAATGTGTTGCAGCTAGTCTTTTGAAGAAACTATTTTACCATTCATCAAGTTTTAAGGTGTTTCCCTGTAAGTTTAACAACTAGACACTCTTTTTAGAAACATGATTTCCCGGCCTCTAAAAATTGCTAAAAATGACTTGAACAGACTGCCGTACGTGTGCAAATAACTACCGGATTTGTCAACCACAAAGATAGAAACAATGCTTTAGCCATACTCCCCCACAAATAAAATTATGTAGTAAGCGTTTCTTGTCACACAGAAAAAAAAAAAACAATAATTGTAAAGTACTCCACGCGTGTTGAGTGTTTTGCGCGTAGAGGTGATAATGCATCACGTACGCCGGTCAGCAGCACCTTTACTGCTCCATAGCTTTTGTACCTCTCGGCTTCACACACAAAAACAGCCTATTGAAGGAGTCACCTTAAAAACCGGTTCTATTTGTGATTAATAATGCGAATTATTATAGGGCCCTACAGGAGTTAAACAACATGCCAGTAACTTAAAAAAAGAAATACAAGATCCATACTGTCACTAAAATGTGAAATTAAGAGGCCATTCCAGTGTTTCAGGCCCCTGTATTGTTTCTTCCTTTAAAATTGTTCTCTGTTACAGGTGGTTCTCGGGGTGAACATAAGGGTGGCGTGCTCAGACTGGTGGCAACTTACTGTATCCACCACTCAACTGTGACTCCTGAATACTAGGATAAGGGACTAAGGATAATTATCAGACGCCACAAACTTAACTATACGGGGCTTTAATTTACTCTGAAAGTACACAGTACAGAGTTACGACTGACGTCGTACAATCTTGGCTCGAGGCCTGAATACAGGGGAGCTTTAATAGAAGTATATTGAAACTCAGTTCCAAGCGGCTTACCACTGTGTATTGGCGCAGTTGACACTCAGACGGAATCGCACATGAGCACGGCAGTGACCTCCCCGGGTCACGAGCGGAGTCCCAGACGTCCGGCCATCGGACGACGGAGTTGGTCAGCAGAGAGACGGCGTCCTAGCCGACCTTGAGGTGCCCCAGCTGATTGTCAGACGAACAACCAACACGGGGGTCCTGCCACCTCGTTATATATGTTAGCCTGCTCTCAATGGTGAGGATAACCTTCGGACTGTTGTCATAACACCGCTCCGCGCTTGCAGTTTCGCCTGGCTGGTATCCGTAGTAACCTAGTATACAACCCGCATTAACCCATATAAATGAAGGCTAATATTATTATCGTTATAGAAATAAAAGTATTACGCATACCAAAATTGTCTTAGCATTTTACTATATATGCAGCCGTTATTTTTCGAGCTGCGTTCTGCAAAATTAAATGTAACAAGCAGTTATATTACAAACGTATTACAACAAAGATGTTTTGTACAATTTGTAGCAACCATTCTTTATACTTGACTTCGGCAAACGCAGTGAAAATAAGAACGACTCTGTCACTCATAAAATGCGAAGACGGTGTTGATATGTGTAATATTCCTATTGATATAGCGATAGTAAGATTAGCCTCGATATATATTGTTTTAATGCGGGTTGCATACATGCGCCTGGAACGGCTTCTTATATTGTTACGAGATTAGTACGGGCAGGACAAAAGTTCAGCGTAAGAGTACACATTCAGATTCATTTTAAAATATGATAATATGAGCGTACCTTACCTTGCGCTACGCATATAAGTGAACAAGTAAGGACTTGAAAATAAAACGCAATATTATGATACGGTATTAGACTCTCTCGCTTAGTTACAATTACGTACAAAAATTCGCAGAAAATTGCAAAGAGCAATGCTGCTTTAGAGACATCAGAAATTTCTTGACCCGTATGTTATGATACAACGATGAATATTTCCTGCTCAGCGGAGTGATGCATCCATAACAACAAATTAGAGTTTTCCAGCATCCAGTCATCTACAGAAACTGAGTTATGATATTTGAATAATGTCTTTTTGTAAAACGTCGCATGACAAATTGAATTGCTTTGTTGAATATACGTCATTGCTAGCGCAGAAAACGTTACTAGTCCAGTATGAGTCTGTCGACTCAACAACGTTCGCTAGCAGTTGTGCATATCCATCGATACCCTTAGCTTGTCGAGAGACTGAATTGCTTACAGGGTTATTAGAAATAACCTGATAACCCAGTAAACCTGAACTACACTACTAAGGTTAATTCTGGTACACGTTCGGAAGCTCAACATTATTTCTCTGACAAGGGATAATTACCTCCGCTAGTTGCACTACTGTGGGTAATGAGGCTAAATCACTTATATTTTCCGATAAAAAAGTTTTTTGGAAGCAAAAACAGAAGTCTTAAATCAAGTGACTTTTCTTTATATAGGCAAGCCAAGATTAGTCTAATTGTAATCTCTCATTTATTGCGTACATATTACCGACTCCAGCTGTTGCCTACACTATTAATAGGTACTACAAGGCCGAGAAACAGAAGCCTTTCTCCAGCTTTACGATGTGAGCTAGGTTACGAGGTTCACGCCCTGCCCACTAGATGTCTCGACTCTTTACTTGTGATTACTTTTTAAATTGCTTTAAATTGTCATCTTTAATTAGTTCACTTCTAACGCTTCGATTAAAATATGTTTCGATGTGGGTAGATTTCGAAGTTTCGTGAAAAGGTTGGCAAGTCTACGCGTTAGTTATTTCATTCCCTATGATATTGTTGCGTGCCATGTTCCTGGAGGCCAGTGGCCGGTGGCTGTTTCGTAACCCCTTGAGGGCTGGCCGATGATTCAAAGCCCGGGTGGCTCATAGTGGGAATCCCGCCGAAACTACGTCATAGATACCTGTCCCAACTGCGTCTCAACCCTTCGAGGGCGGCCGACGTGACTACAAGCACATCCGAAACATGACGAAATATCTATTTTTAGACCCCTGTAATGCGGGGAACACCCGACTGTCTGGGCTAGTATAAAAGCACAGAATCGGCACATTTGAGGAGAGTTCGCTATTGGTAGTGCTAGAGGAAGGTGCTACGCCTGTGGAGAGAGACTGGTGAAGACATATTGGTGACGTCAGAGTCTACTGTGAGGCGGCGGGCTGACAGGCGAAGAGGAGGTGCGCGACGGGAGTCGAACCGAAGACCTCAAGAGTGAAGACAGTGGTGCACTCGGGGTGCTGCGCAGCACATGGTGAGCCATCACCACTTCGGACTGATAAGGTTGTACATTGTCCCTATTTGAAAGCCTGTTGAATGGATATATGACTGAATTTTATTGTGATTTGTTCTGTTTAGTTAACTGATGGAAGACATTTGTTGTACTTTAATTGTCAAAGTTAATTAACGTGC
>PNEQ01012346.1:35926-48568 GCA_003012365.1 Medauroidea extradentata
GAGTAATTGTGTGCATAACTAATTGTGTTGTGAGAGTTCTAGTTGATTACTGTTTTGTGTATTTCGTAGCTTTGTGAGCTATTAAATCCAGTACTTAATTTAACTCTTTTATTTGTAATTATAAGACCTCTATCCCAAAGAACTCATGGGAATTGCCCACATATAAAGTTTGTGCTCTCAAACTTGTAACAATATTATACTGCGAAGTACAGATAATCATACTCTAGCGACTATTCTTGAAACTACGCCGCGCCATTAGGAACAATTCTAGAAGCAACCAGTGGCGGAAACTCTTTGTATCTTGCCAAACTCGTACAGAAGATATTCTAATATCTTCCTGGGTAAGACGTGCTGTAACGTGGTACGGAACGTATTTTTTTCTCATTTAACTATTAAAAATGTTTCCAATGCGTTTATTTAAGAAAATAAGACACACTTCAAACTCTGTCCCTATGGTTTTAAAAATGTCGTTCGCTAAAAACATGGTTTCCAAGTTCCGCAAAAGTGATAAAATTGACTTCTTCACGTTACTACAGTTGAGAAAATATCAACTGTAATTGTAAAACAAAATCATAGAAACCTGCATTGGACTTTACCACATACTTTTCACAAATGAAATAACAGGGTCACCGCTTGAAGTCCCTTTGAAAACACTTGCTATGAAAACACAACACGCTAGTTTAGTCCTCCGCGCCTAGAGGCGATGAGATGTTTGGCGGGCGTGTTATATTCGACTTATCGCCTCCCCCCGTTTCCGTGCCTCAGACGTAAAAAAATTACGGTTTACTAACTGTTATGGGCGCTGCCTTATTTGATAGCCGTGGCGTGAACAAATAAGATAGAGCTATACGGATATCAAATAATATTCGGCGTGTCTCAGTACCTGTCAAATATACAGGCTATCTCGGTGAGGTACACATTGCTAAGGGATCTTTCAAGGTGTTTTTGAAATACCCAGAAATGTATGGATAAATAAGTTATCAAAAAACACTTGTAAACTTCATCTCAAATATTTTCTTACGGTTTCTTTCCCGTAGCAAAACTCTCCTTCACACAACGCAGAAAATGTTTTCCTGTTCGGAAGCGACATAATTAAAAATGACTGTACACCACCTAATACAGTTTAACATGTAAATACCTATCCTTGCTCACACCATGGCTCTCAGGTAGGCAATGCCCTTAAGGGGATGTCTTAGATAATTTTATTGTATTTTCAGTTTTTGAGTCATAAAATTTTTCAAATTGTATTATCAAAATTTTCTCCTCGACAAAGCATTGAATATATTCTTGGTAAACTGCTCGACATAAATAATAATGGAATCCTTCATTAATTTGTCATGCAGAACAATTGCAAAAAAATTAGTTGAACTTTCAAGAATTCTCTTGCAATGGTTCTGCATGACAAATTAATAAAAAAAAATTACACTAATATATAACTTACGTCAAGCAGTTTAATTGTGTTAGAATGTGTGTTGCTTAAATTAAAGCTTTACATCCATTGAAATTTACTAGTTTTTGAAAGTCAAAATATTGAATCTCCGAAACAAGAATCATAGATAATATTTGCCACCTTTGTGGGCAAACATTTAAGCGTTAAAACTTTCATTGGAATTAAATGTAAGAAATCTCAGCGTCAAGAAATTGTTTTTCAGAAGTACGTTCCTCGAGAAAAAATTTTGTTCAAAAAGTTGGTAAAATCTACTGTCTACGGTTGCTGTTTTTTTTTTTTTTTTATTATTTATTCTTGCAAATTGGTTTCCAGGAACGTAAAATTTTAACCTGATGACAGAATCATATGTAGGCGCGACAGAATAGACACGACCGTTACGAAACTAAAAATCAAAGATGTCCGCAAACCAGCACAAAGTTTCTGTGACGCCAGCGTGACGGAATTGGCGGACGGGGGGCGAATAGAAATTACATCGATTTTATTTGAGTGGGAATTTAATTTTGCTCCCAAATGTTGACGAAAGTGGTGATTTCGTAGCAAATTGCGTTTATTTATTTTAAAATAAATGTTTTTTGTTATCATAAGCAAATAATAACCTTTCAAAACAAGCATGTGATTGTGCGTTTATTGTCACATTTCTGAATACCAGTAAGTAGAGGCACGATATTTTCGCGTATTCATTCTAGATCAGGTTGAACGTCAATAACGTATACTTCACTCCTACTTATGTGATTAGACGAGAGCAGTTGTAACACACATCTTGACGACTGCAAGCCAGTTATAAATAAGGAAACAAGTCTTGGGGATATCACGTGCTACACGTTTATACTGTTAGAAGCCAATGGATATTCAGCTTCAGGCCGTACACGTATAGAACTGAGAAGTCTAGGCTGTTGCCAGATGAATACGTGAAATACTCGTGCCTCTACCAGTAAGTATTTAAAATATATTACAAGTGAAAGGAAGTTACTGAAATACTGTAAACATATGTGGCTAAAGTATTAGAGGTTAGTACGTAGTGGCAACGAACTATATACACGTCGCAAAATCGTTTATGTACGATAAGAACACACGCTTGAAACTATGTTTCTATAATTTATAAAATACACCATATGTTTATAAATATGATTTTGGGGCCCCTCAAAATATCAATAAACTGTTTTCATTGTTAAGTAGAAAGTACCGCCAAATTCATAAAACACAACACTAGAAAAATGCGTTAGATTTACTTCGAACTTTCCGAAAGTAAATTGTAGGGTAAAACGAAATCACTGCACGTAAGTTAGAAGCGCAGCGAATAGAAGCGAAGTTGCTACTGTCTAGTACAGCGATCTGAACCTTATAGTTCGCCTGTCTCCGCGCATAAAACGTGTGAAATTACATCTCGTACACAGGCTTCTTGACGCCACCAGACCGCAGCAGGTAACTCAGCAGAAGGACCTAAAGAGAAGCGATGGGTTGGAGACACGCGGACGAGGACAGCGGGGTCGAAGGGCGGCGGGCGCGGGCGGTAGCGGGCCCGCCATCAATCCCTCGTGAATGCCGCGTGGAGGTGTCGGTCCGGCGATAATGACCTCGCGGCACGCCGCTAATAACTCTGGACAGCCCTGGAATGCAGCGCCGCGAGGCTGAGTGGATGTGTGGGTGGAGGGGTGGGGAGGGTTGGCCCACAGGCTTGCTATAAGGAGGGGGAGGGGGCAGGAAAGGAACGTGACGAATAGGAACGTCAACCGAACAATCAACAAGAGCACTAAGCTCTCATTACGGGCCCGCGATGAGACGCGGTGGAGAGGAAAAATAAACTCTTTACTGTCCGATGCTGCAAAATTGTTTACGAAATTAACCTAATTCACCACCAATGTACATTTAAGAAACGGGATACTATAGACACAGTAAGACGGTATTATGACACATAATTCATCGCTAAACGTATCACTTTAAAATTTTATATTTCTGGTTGCCAATTTGCAAATAATAAAAAATGGCTATCGTAGACAATAGTTCTTGCCAACTTTCCAACCAAAAATTTTTCTCTGGTGGCGTGTTTCTGAAGAACTATACCTAACGCCGAACTCGCCTACAGTTAATTGCAGCGCAACAGATTAAGATTTAACAAATGCATCTTTCTGGGTAGCTCACATGTTTGTCCATAAAGCTGAAAAAGATTATCTAGAGTTACAGTTCTGTAGATTTCCATATTGGGTTTCATATACGTACAGCGTTTAATGCGAGTTTTCAAAGTGCATTTATCTACCACTCGCACTTAACGGGATATGTAAATGCTACTTGTTTAATTTTTAAAGCTGTGATGTAGTGAACATTTGCTTTATCAATACTATTCAGGTTGCGTAAAGTTTGTTTAGGTTTTAGAAATATTTTTTTTTGTTAATTAAGTACCCTACAACATATTTTATTGGCAACTGTAAAAAAGGAAATGATTTGATTTAATTTAGTTTTTTTCTTACTATAACTAAGATGCATTATTACTATTAATGTATTTATGTGCGTGAAAACAAATTTGAAATGATTTTTCAATTAAAATTATACAATACCTTTTAAGTAATACAGTCACAAAAACGAAAAATTTCGTTACAAACATAGTTTTACTCTAGGCAGCTACTGATCGGTCAAATCAGTCATATTAGTACCTTAAACAATTAAATAAAGTTTTTACAGAATACTTTTTTTTTTGTAGCGGGCGTTCTGAAAATGTGCGCGAACTTGTGAAATCCTCGCCAGGGACGGATCTAGGCTTTCCTTCGCTCGCGGCAAATTGTGATAAGCTCTTCCCTGCTTTACCTCCCCTTTTTCCATCAGTCTAGTCAACCCAACAGTAGGCCTAATAAACGTATCTTGCATACGTTGATTTACGCCCGCGTAAATAACAGCATACAAATTTAGTAGAAATACATCAAACCTGTACTTACAAGCTATCATTAGCAGTATTTTAACTGTGCACTCTAATTATAAATACCGTATTTGCAACATATGGTGTTCAAAGTTAATAAAAGTAAAAAAAAAAACTAATAGAAGTATACATATTGGTAGTTATTGTATCTTTTTTACACATTTACATTTCATTCCCAAGTAAAAATTTTCGGCACCACCAGCATCCCCTGTATCTAACACGGCACCCGGGGAAGGGTGCCCCCCCCCCCCCCCCCGCCCTCCTCTAGATCCATCACTGGTTGCAGCTAACAGTTTTGTTGTCAGGACATGCAACTGCAAGCAGATAACAACAGTGTACAAGGTACCAGGTACTATGTGCAGTTTAACAACTTTTCTGTTTTCCATGCACCAGTGCCTTCACTCTAAATCTGAATGGGTGGATATTCACTTATTCACGCCAATAGATGGAGCAGTTTAAACAAATTGAATCAGTGAGAAACCACTGTGAAATCGGCGACAAATCACTGACACCGATAAAGAGTGCCAACATTCCACAAGTTAATTAGTGAATGTCCACAGATTTTCCAGTAATTTTTCACTGATACAATAAGTGAAAACTGTTACTTGAAAACAACTGGAAAAACCGGCGAATATTCAGTGATTCGCGTGTGAGATGTTGGCACTCTTGAAGGAAATCAGCGAATATTCACAAATTAAACAGTGACTACTTTCACTGATTCAAATTGTTTAAACTGCTCCATCCATCAGCGAGAATCAGTGAATGTTCAGTCGTTCATATTTAGAGTGTAACAGGCCGCTTACTTACCTGGACGTTCAACGGCAGAGTATGGAATAGAAAGACGTATATTTCTTTTCGCGGAAGCATTATACAGAACAATTCAGGGCGGAGTGTCTTTAATTTCACGTGGTGGTAGTTCACGAAAACGTAAGTAGGGGTTGCTTCCACTCGCGCAGTAGGCACCCGTTACGACGCGATTCTTCAAAATTCGAAAATTAAGGGTATGGAAAGCCGTAAAGTGCGTTTTCAATTAATCCTCGCTATAATTTTTATACTAGTTAAGCTATTGAGGTTGTTTGACGTCTACACATGTTGGTAAAAAGGGGTTTCAATTTTTTTAAAATTCAATCTCAAAGGGTATTAATAAATAAAACATGGTTTCAATTAAACCTCTGTGTCTCTTTTAAAATTGTTCAGATATCGAGACGATGTTTGAATATGAATGAAACTTACTTTAATACATACAAATCTGCTCCATGATTTTTCAAAATTCGACAATTTACGGGGTGGAAATATGTAAAGTGTTCGATAAATCGCGAAAAGCAGGTATGTACCACGAAGAAATAATTAAAAAGTTCTTTACTTTTCGCCACCCTGGAAATATGTGCGCACATATTAGTGGCAGATGGTAGAAGAGTTCAAATGGCTTCCTCTTGCGGCGTAGGCACCCATTAAGGTGTGGGAAATGTATTTTCCCGTTATCCTCGATATCTCATAAAACTGGTGAGGTATCGTTATACTTTGGGGGTGAAAAGTCTTTTAAGACGTGTTTTCACCGTGTTCTCAGTATCTTAATAACACGACGACCTAGGCTATCGTTATAGTTTTTCCTCCAAAACTTCCACGTGGGCAAAGACGCGGACGCGGGCAGGTAGTTTTTTTCCTAAAAATAAATTATTGGCTATAGTTTTTTGATACGCCAATAACTAGCTGTCAAAATAATGCATTCGTTTGTGCGACGGACTAAAGGCCCTTTCACACGATCAAATATTTATTGAATTCAATTCCTTGAATGGCCTATCGGATCAAGAAATTTTATTCAATGAAGATTGAAGGGACCACTTGAAAAGTTATCACATGATTTGTAAACAAATTTTGCACAAAGTAAATAATGCACCTATTTTACATTATCTACTAACTTTGCACGGAACAAATATATTTAGTTTAGCTATTACAAAATTTTAAATATTTTGAATATATTATTTAAAATAATTAATGATCGGTTCTTTAATGCGGTTAAATTCGCATACAGAACAAATAATATGATATTTGAATTAATACTGTCAGAAAAACCTTTACTCCATTCTAAAATATTTTGGTTCAAGAACATTTCAAACATGTTGGAAACGAAAATATTTGACGAAATTCACGACATTCAATTAACTGAAAGACAAAATTGCCGCGGTTATGACGTCAACATGGCGTCACACGACATTCAAGACATCGAATTCAATAAATTTAATAGGAAATTGAAGAAAAATGTGATCGTGTGAAAAGGCCTTAAAACATAGGAAGCAGAGAGGAAGAAGTGCAAGTTTGACCGGGCAGTGAGTGTACCGCGAGTAGGGATACAGAGTACGGCAGTGAGGAGGGCGTAGCGTTGTAGCGGTCTGATTCCAGCGACGACCTCGGCCCTCATCACGGGACGAGGGGTGGTGGTAATTGAGGGGGGGGGAGGGCGGGGTTGTGTGCCAGACAATGGACGCTCCCAGCTAGAGCATCCCTCATATCACGAGCCGCGCGGTCCAGGGGAGGCTGGATAAAGGAGCCAACGAGACAAAGACGAAGGACCAGAAAACAGATGGGGAAATAAAAAACAAGCACGCGGTCGGCGAAAAACACATATCATTAAAGAAGACATACTGTCCGAGGAAACTAAAGTAGCGGTGTTTTTAGGAACGCTTCTCTCTTAAACCAACACTAGAATTTACAGCTTACAACTGTCAAGTCCATCCTTGTACTACCGAATCACGACGTCACAACGGCAAAAGAAGTAAATTTTGCTATGTTCCTATTTAATTGGCGGCAATTCTGAAGCCCAGACAATTCTGTGTCCAACTTCCCTAAACCATCTCTGGCTGGTTGTGTGAATGGACGGCATTTTGGAGATCACAAGTTTATGGCTTTTATCACAAAACCTACCATCCTTCAAGGAAACAATAAAGGGCCAAGTGGGATCTACGTCCCGTCAATAGCGAGGTCATTAGAGACAATGACATGAACAGAGAGAAGAATTGGCCATGACATGTGATAAGAAAACATTCCGACATTCGCCTGCAACGATTTCGGGAAACCATTGAAAAATTGAAATCAGGATGGTGGAAGCTGCGAATCGAACACAGGTGCTTCTGAAGCTGGCAAAAAACTTGTTACCACGGGAACCTCTTTTTTCCTCTCTTCTATGTTGACATCGAAAAACCTGAATATTAGTAGTAACGTTCCAGCATTAGTTCATGTCATACGTATCTTCAAAACACACTAGCCATATACAGTCGGTGAAAGTATATGTAATCGAATTTTTAGAGCATTAATTCAGCTATGCGTGAACCAGAATGAAAATAATATGGTACATAGTTCCATAATGCCTATATGCATGCTACACAAACATAATTATGGAAGTGGAACAACAGTTAACTCATATGTACTAGCTTTTGAGGAATAAAATAATAAAATTAATTTGAGTTTTGCTACATAATTCTGGTCTAATTTAAGACCCAGAATAGCAATACAGTAAGTATTGACATTTTTCTAACCTGTAGAAAACCTTCGGAGTAGAATATTGAATGGTTTTCAGACGCCGTAGAAGTCGCAGTAGCATAACAATTATGACGTCAAAAATCATATCACTCATATATTATGTTCTAACAAAGTTAAATTTAAAAAAAAAAAATGAATCAAACAAAATGATGACGGAAAATTAATGAATCCAAAACAATTACTATACATCCTCCTTAAGGAGAAAATTAAGGCCTATTCACTATTGATAAAGTAACAATATTAATTAATAAAATTACAGTAATTTTAGAAGACGCACAAGAACTGATTTCCATGTATTTGAACATATTGGTTCCCAACTGCTCAAAATTGGCCGTGTGCTAGAGATGTTTACATAGGAAATTTTAATATGTCATTTCTTGTGCGGGCGCATAGGACATAAACCAATCAGAGCAAAGGATTTACTGAATGACTGCCATGTTGGTTTAAGGCCTCTAAAATACATAATGCAAGTAATATATAATAAGAAATTTTAATTTGAAAAAAATATGATTCTATATCTAATGCAAGTAATGTTTTACACCGAGTAGTTTTTTGGGCATGGTTTTTTTTATAATTCCTATTACCTCAAAATACCATTCCACTTCAATTAAAATATTACAGTTGAGTTCAATTGTAAATAAATTTGGCACAAGGTGACTGATCTTGGACAGCTTCTACAGTTATGTTATATGTCCTGTGCTTGTATTTTTGTAATTGTGAACCATCCCTTATGCGTAGTGCACAGCGTGCCTGAGGGGAAATGACGTGACGCCAAGCTGCACGTCCGGTCATGGAGGATATAGGTGGAAGGAGGGGAAGGGGGAGACAGTACAGTGAGGGAGAATTGTGGGGGGTGGAGGTGTCGAGCTGCCGAGGAAGGAAGCCGTCTGCAGTGACGTCTGCCTGGTACTCCCGCCCTGATGAATGGCCGCTAATGAAGCCCCCATTATGTCCCGGGAGTCACCTCCCCCCCCCTCCAGACTCCACGACAACCAACGTCCCTCACGCCACGAACCTTGTTGCCACTCCAAATCAACATCGACGCCACGTTCCAAAGTAGCCGAGGCGAGTACAGAATCGCATAGCTACCAGAGTCTCCAGTGTCTTTAGATCGAGCGTCCAAAACTTCCCATTACAAAGCTTGGTGGAAAAATTAATATCTTGCTTTTTGTTTCGTGAAGCCTTAACCGTCGGCTCTCAGAGATAAGGATATTGTTGGCTATGAGATGAGAAACCTAAGTTTAATGGGAAACTTGAAGACGCAAACAGAAAATACCTCCGAGAGAGAAAGAAAGAAACAAAATTTTAACTTAAGTCTCATTAGGAAGACACAATTGCTACCTTTTTTTTTTTTGTTCGTAATAATATCCTTTCTCCAGAATCAGGAACGTTCAGCTTCGAGTAACAACAGAAAATTAGTCACAACGCTAAGTGTAGATCTTTCAATTGTTACATTTTTATTAAGTTGAAATTGTATTATAAGCTCTACGACGAAAAAAAATTTTTATATATAAATACATATGGCGAGACATGCACCAACACACACAAAGATTTCACTTGTACTCGCATTCAGAAAAGACCCGAGTTCGACTACACTACGGACATCCTGATTTCGGTCTTACATAATTTACCGAAATCGTTCATCACGAGTCATTTAACATACATCATGGCCGACTTCCTTTTAACTCCTGTCCTGGTTTAAAGTCTCTAAAGCACATCTCTGTCAACAAGACATAGAGTCCAATAAAAATATAAATTAATTTACTCCATTCAGTATGTTTACACACGTACATGCACAGTTAAAATGTATACACATACAAAGAATTATAGGCATACGTACAAACAAATATATACATACACAATCTTACACATACCCACAATAATGTATCACACACAAAAATATACATGTACACACATTATGTACAA
Source organism: Medauroidea extradentata (assembly GCA_003012365.1). NCBI lineage: Eukaryota > Metazoa > Arthropoda > Insecta > Phasmatodea > Phasmatidae > Medauroidea > Medauroidea extradentata. Next base: position 45,748 of record PNEQ01012346.1, read on the forward strand.
CGCAACAAGTCACACACAAAAATTTAAGCGTGTATATTAAACTTATATTTTCCATGCTATAAATAAGTTATAACAAAATGGCTGAAATATCATGTGAATAAATAAATATCTTACTGGAAGGGGATCCGATGACATTTAAAATGTAAATCTATTGTGCCACGTTCACCAGGACAGAGAGTTTCAAACAGAATTTACAACTCCCAAAATCTTAACCGGGTGTAAATCTCTCAATGACAATGTTGTACTGTTAGGTCAAGTGATGCGTTAAAAACCGCGACTTCTATATAGGCGAACATTACTTACTTTCATTCAGAGTGAGTCCCAACGAAAAGACACTACGTCAACTTAAGGCCTTGTTACGGAATTTTACAGTGATTTCGAAAATATTATTTTTATTGCTACCTAATACTCATATCAAAATTTCGCTGCACACTTTTGACACTTAGGCCTATATGTTACCAGCAGTCCCCCGCGGCTTTGCTCGCGAGTATTATTCGTAACTGATAATATTTACTTTAATTGAAAAACCTCTTTGTACACAAGATTGGTACTTCAGTCATCAAGTGTTAGAATGTCCAAGCGGCTAGTTGAACTAACTCTGCGGCAGGATAAGTAGCTATAGCTGTCCACGCGAAAAGCAGTCTTAAGTTTGTCCCTGCCACTAATAGCGAATTCGCCAGGGCCTTATTTATAGCCCTGCCTATTTGACGTTGTGGGGTAATTACAGACACTTGAGGTAAGAAGTTAATCGAATGAAAAACATATGTTTACCCTGTGCACAACCATTGGTAACGGTGCCCTCAATTATATATTTTCAAAATATTCACTTTAACTTTATTGACATTACAAAGTTTCAGTGGGTAAAGGTTTCACGGAAACGTATTTGGTGTCCCAAACCTGAGATTAGTGAGTTGATATATCGTCGGTTTACTGCCAAAAGTGACAAAGTCAAAATGAGATAAAACTATAAAAATGCTAGAAATATGTATATGTTGTTCACGAACAATTGCCCAAGTTTAAAGTCTATTCGTCTTTTCGTACTGTTGTGTCACAGTATAGTGATATACCACATTTTTGTTAATATCTACAATTTAATACTGTTTTTAAACGAAATAGCATTTATGACTTAATCACTTTTGGCAGTATACCGACAATATGTCAGCTGATATTGTAGAGGAACCTAACTGGAAAGCGAACTGCAATTTTACCCCTTTTAAAGACTACGTGTAAATTACACTAATTCGATCTGCTTTGTAGTTTTTGTGTGTCAGAATTGAACGTTTGCACGCAGCTTTTAACGGAATTCGAGCCCAGAACCTCCCGGAATTTAGACCTGAGTGACAAACAACTGTGTCACGTAACGTCGAAATAATTCATGAAAATAAAATTTATTGAAAAAAAAATAAAATAAAATATCTGTGTCCTGGGCTCATAGAGGTTGTACAACAACACGTCTCGATAGGTTACTGTAGTGAAACTCCAGTATAAATTATTTCTCGCTGCTCGTTCCTGCTTTTCGGATCGTCTGCCTTGATTATTGACAAACTAAGTTTTATTCTTAATAATCACGTTTCTTATAAAGAAAAAAAATTACATACATATTACGTAAGCATCACGCTGACGCGAACAACACCTCAATATCGCTACTTTTTAGATAGATATCGTGGGTTGATGGAAAACAAATTTTGTGCTTTTTCACCCTTTTGGGTGTCGAATTTCGAAATATTTTAAATATACATCTTAGACATTTGTATAAGTATCCAACTGAAGTGTAAATCACACCGCTAGCCCGTTCAGTCGAATCAAAATCGATCATTCACTAAAGAAAAGAAAAAAAAAAACATATCACCCCCGCACAGTATTGAGAAATCGAATTTCGAAAAATCTGAAAACCGTTTTGCGATAATTTCTGTAATCATCATCCTCAAGCAAAAATTAATTGTATATCTCGACGGGTTCGATATATATCGAGGATTTATCTAAAACACGTTCAAGGTCTTTTCACCACTTAAGAGAGTAAATTTCGAAAAACCCTTGAATAACGTTTTATAATACTTTAATGGTATCTCGTGGTCGTAAAATACACAACATTAGCCCGCTGGGTTCAAGATATATCGACGATTAATTGAAAACGCTTTTCATCACTTTTCACCCCTTTTCACGTCCTTAGGTGGCGAATTTCGAAAATTCCTGAAATTACTTTTTAGGTATTTGAGTAAGCATCAATCCTAAACAAAAATCATGTCGCTATATAAAAAACTATGGGATCGATATATATCGAATGTGAGTCGAAAACTCATATTACCCCATTTTTAACCAGTTTAGGGCCGAATTCGGAAAATATATATTAAATTGTACTTGGGATACTTACAAAAGCACCAATTTAAAGCAAAGAGTACTTCGATATCTCGATTGATTCGATAGATATGGAAGGATAATCGAAAACAAATTTCACGTATTTTCACCCCTTTAAATAAAGAATTTCGAAACGATTTTGAGTCCTGTCATAGACATTTGTAAAAGTAACCAATTAAAGTTAAAATCACGACGATAGCCAATTGTGTTTCAAAGATAAAGATGATTCGTTAAGAACACATTTTGCCCCTTTTTACTGTCTGGGGGTCGAATTTAAAAAAAAAACCTAAAACTACTTTTTGGGTATTTACGTAAGCAATATTTTGAAGTGAATATCAACTCTCTATCCCGAAGGGTTCGATAGATATCAATAGTTGATTGGAAACACATTTAACGTCTTTTCAGCCCCTTAAAAGTTGAACTTCGAAAAATCCTTAAATTGGCTAATATGCATTTTTACGAGTGT
>PNEQ01012347.1:0-48467 GCA_003012365.1 Medauroidea extradentata
AATAAATTTTTAATGTAAATTTCTCTACTCGCATCCCCAATTAATAGGTTGGATCCCGCCGTATACATCCTTATACCTGGTTAATTTGGACTACTTAATTTGTTATTACAAAAAAAAAACATTTTACGACAAAAAAAATTGACATTACTGTGTGATAAGAGGCCAAGTAAGTGCTACGTGCCAGTGCACGTCACAATACATAAAAATAAAATGTAAGAAGTCTTCCTTGCAAAATACTTTGTAGTAACCTCAGAACAATTTTGTGATGCAACACTATTTTAGTGGTGTAAAAATGTTTTGTGGTGATCACTAAATACATTTTGCAGAGTAAGTACGAACAAAATATTTTTTTTCTGAGAAACGAACACAACCTTTCATCCAACCGAACCTGTGTCTCGAACCCAATGTCTCTTGTACATTAAACTGGAGCGCAGTTGACTACGCCATATCGGAGGTCAGCTTCGATTGAAATGAATCGATACAAGCTCTCTAGTAAATGATTGACGACAGGAAAATATAACTTTCCTTAAAATATAACAACAAAATCAATTGAGCAAGCATCAGTTTTATTATAACAAAATCAAATTATAATACAATTTACTTGAAATAGCATCGAAGTTCTCTGCTGTTTACACTTAATATCTTTGGATAAGTTTAAAAACTCGACGAAGCACACATATGTAGTGGACACTCCTTTCATCGTTTTAGTCGAAACACTTTGCCGACGTGGCAATTACCAAGTAATTACGAAACTCGTTCGTGTGGAATTAGCTAAGAGGCGGAATTCCGTTGGCTTTCATTAACGGTTAGGAATCGGTCAAACGCGCTGGAGCGGCTACATCAAAGAACACGACAATCAACAATGAGCTACCGAAAAGAAGCAATTACAATCTATTAACTCACATCACATACCGACAAGTGCAGCGAAAATAAGGTAAATGTGAAAGGTTTTTATTTGTGCTGTAGATTCCGACTAAAACCAACGGCACTGCTTAACGCTGAATGTATCTGAATTAAAAAATATACGAAAGTCACAGTATTATAAAAAATAGAACTTGTTATTGGTTTGAATATTTGTCGTAATAGTAAATTGTACTTCTGGCAGGTTTTTATACATAAGTTTTATTAATTTATAAAATAATTAATAAAAATAAAACCTACTCGTTCTGCGAGGACTTTGTTAGCATCAGTAAAATAATAGATAACGTTTAACACAATAAATTAATAAAATATATTATCATCTTAGAGTAACAAACAAATGTTTTAATACCAAATCGCTTGAAGGGTGAATTTTCGCCGCCTTTGAATTTAGACGGTGTCATTTAATTAAACACATTAACGCAGTTACATATTTATAGCTGCACTGCTGAAAAATTTTACAAGATGTCCTATCTGGATTTTTTGTCTATGTTATTTTCGTCTCTTTTTATAGGCTTGCAGTTGCAAGAGAAAAATTGTGTTTTCCATGTTTTATAAATACAAAATAAAGTTATTTATTAAGTTTACTCATAGTTTCGAATGGAAACAAATTTGTAACATAAAACGAAATATTCAGATATAAATTATCGTTTTAAGTAGCGCAGCTTGTCTGCTAAATGTTTATAAAGTTGTTCATCAAAAATATTCATGTCAACTTAGAACGTATATATTTACACACAAGTTACGTTAAGTGAGTCTTTCCTGTCAGATTCTGAAGAAAATTTGATAGAACACTGATATCGAATGACAAGGACAGTGGAATTACGTTTAGCTTAACTCGACTGGTTAAAACCACTATGTTTACGCGGAACTCCTTGTTCATTTCGATTTTTTTTCATGACATTACAATATTACTCAAATTAATGATTATTTGGGGATAAAGAAATTTTTAATTACAAAAGCAATAATTTTATTTAAAACCATGAATTTAAAATGTTTGCATTGTATCAGATTTTTAACAATAATGTAATGGAATCGTACAGATACCTATTTAAATATAATTAATGCATAAGGTCTCTCAAGTAAACCATACAGAATATATATTAAACCTTATAATTAGTGAATATGGTATATCTCGATATGTTTTCGTGCCAACATAGCATTGAAAACGCTGTAGTTTCTCGCAACATTTATGATTGAGTGGTACACAGTCTGACACTCCGTGCCTGTTTGGGGGCCAATAACAGGTATCAAATATTACAATAGCGGGATTCTTATTGGCTTAATCAAATAGGGCAACAGTTCCACGTGCATGCGAAAGCCAGTAATCTTATGGTAGGCTGAACGTACTTCGAAATCCAGCAAACAATCAATTTTTCCCGCGATAAACCGTCATCTCTATACCTATAGCATACATATGCTTCGGGTTCATTTCTCTGTTGCGGAGGACAGATGATTGTCGATGCGATTATTTTATAATACTAATAGACTATTACGTCGATCATGGAAATCAACTGCCTCCTCTCAATTTAATGCAGTATAATATTTGCATCGCACTCACGATAAGTTTTTCGGATTTTAGCTTTAAAAAATTGTTTTTTTTAATAATATATTATCACGTGGTCCAGAACGGTTAATTGTAATACAAATTATACATTTATTTAATTGATACACATTTTTTAGTTGCTGTGCCAAATTTTTCAATGGCAATTTAAACATTCTTACATTGACACATGGACGGTGAAAATTGTTTATTAAATGTGTATCTCTTTAAACAGAAGAATATGATTACGTACAAAACCAAGAGCCAACACCTCTTAGTAAATATGCGTAAGATCTGGCGCAAAAGAAAATAAAAGCTCTTAACGAAGGTAAAAGGGAGTGAAAAAGAGCTAAAGAGGTGACAACATTCCTTTCATAGCCAGTCGCCTTCACAGGTACTATCGCTCCACGATCCCTGGCTGTAAAAAAACCTACCCACCCGTTGTGATCGTTAATTGGGTCAGAAGGGCTGCTGGAAGGGTTCCCACCTACAGCTCCGGGTGAACGGGTTAAGGGGTGAAGTGATGGGATGAGAGGAGGGGAATTGCCCGACAGTGGAGGAGAATGAGGATGAGGTGGGGTTGGGTGGGTTTTCCTGGAGGAGGGTGTGGGGGTGAGGAACCGGATCGACGCGTCTCGGTTATCTAATTAAGGGCGCGGTGTACCTGCGGGATCATGGCGGGCTCCTGGATTAACCACCGGATGATATTGACTTATTCTCCGCCGCCCGAGGGGAAACTTGGGCCGGGGGGTCGGGGAGCCGTGGATAGAGGTCGTGCCAGCCGACGTTGGTGAACCGAGGCGTGACGTCACCCGAGACTCTCTTCGGGGCGATAGAGACCTTCCCTTTCTCGTGTACATTACCTTCACTTTGTAACACCTAGAGGTCTCGGTAACCCAACACGTTTATTTCACAACAGTGACCCTAACTTCACACATACAACGTTTCTCACAATAATTCCATTAGAACAGAAGCCAATAGCTTTGCTCGAGAGACTTTTAAGAGGCTACGTCATGCCTCTTTTGTTAATCATATTTATTTTCGTTCAATAAATTAAATATGTGACGAATAACCGGCAATGTTAGTATAATTGGATGAATTCTGTACTGGAAGTTATTTAATGTTTATTATTTGGTAAGAGACACATTTTAAATTATAATTTAAAGAAGCTTAATTACTTAATAGTCACGCTTTAATTTTTCGAATAAAATGAACGTAACGAAAGGTAAAGTATTAAGTTACGTCCCTATTGAACTTTTTTCTATTCAATTTTGCCAAATATATAATCAGGTAGGAATTACGAAAAATTCATCATGATACGGGTTCTTAATCCGACATTGTACATTTAAAAGAAAACATCGTTGGTGCCAGCATATGAATGCACATTTGTTCAAGGTGAGGCAAATATACGCGTGTAATACTTTGTTATAGGTAGTTCCGGATAAAGTAAGCACTTTTAAAGCCCATCACGTGATTACGAAAATTGATAGGTCCTATCACGCAAATGACAGCTACAGTCTGCATATAGGCAACTTGAAATACAAGAGATCGGACAACTTAATATGTTGTGTAAATCAGATTATTTTCAATCAACATGAGGGTAAATTGTTAATTACATAAATACACTTTTAGAAAAAAAATGTTTTATTTTTAGTAGTTTTCTTCGACCAGTAAACACTGTATTCATTGTATTAAATACTATTAAATATACATAGTGCGTACAGTTTTATACAAAAAAAATTTTTTTTTTTTAATGTGATGGTGTTTCGGTTCATAGGATTTAGAGATTTTTATCCAGCGCGTCTACGTTATGTAACCTTCAGTAACCAAACATTTTATAAAGCTTAAATTATCCTCAAATCTGCCAAATATACGCTGCGTTACGTGGTAACGCGTAGTATATCCCAGAAACACACAAGTACCACTATGCTTGCAATTTATATTCCATTACGAAAACTAAATACTTCGCATAACTTTTGTTGAACAAGACTGGAATTTATTCTAAAGTAAATATGGGTTTCCATGTGCTGCATGTGACAATAACGGTAAAATCGTATGGAATACAACAAAAATATCATTGAGTCAGTTTAGCTTATGGCAAAGTAATCGACCCCACCTGGGAGCATATAAAATCGCTATAAAAATATCATTGCTGATACGTATTTTTTTTAAATTTTATATATAGTTATATTAAAGAAATTGGCTTTCTGTATAAATCTGGGAGTTAAAGAAACTACCTCTAACATTACCAAAAATATTGATACTAAATTATTATAAAACGCTTTTTTTTTTCCGTTTATGAAGAGTTTTCTTTGCCGCAACAAAATTTGCTGTGTGACATTGAGTAAACGGCATGGGTTAGGAAGTGTTTTAGAGTCCCAACTTAATTTTTATACTAGTTTAGTTTGTTATTTTTAAAAATTACGTTGAGAAAGCTAGCTATAGGGATTGTAAACATACGTTTTAAAAGGCACTATAATATATTTGTAGAAAGCTGATGTGTTCATTGGTTGCATGAATGATTGCAGGCGTTATAAAACACTGAATATCTGGAAGTGTGAACGGTTTGACGGGTTGATGAGCACGACATGAACTTTTCAGCAGAAAGCAGTTTGCTAACTGATAATCACTTTTAACACCCTGTAATCTGAAAGCAATTCCTGCTTGCTGGGAAAAGGTGTTTATCACATATACTGCCACCAGACTTGAAATAATCTCAGCTTCGCACATACGCAAATATGCTCGAATTAATCAGGGAATATGGCCAATAATCGTGCTCTCGTTTGTTAAGCCGTGTCGCGGCGCCGATAACGTATAAATATAAAAATTGTTAACTGAGTATTAAATTTTATCTCACTCTTATGCTCGACTAGTCAAAACTCATAAAATGATATTATTTTTGCATTTAATTAAAATATATTTACATTTCTAATTCCATGAACAAAATTCAGTATGGCTATAAGTAACACATTTGACCTAAGTGGCTTTGTAACACTAATGCCAATAAAATACGTGAGTTGAAGTAAGAAATTATTCCACTTCGACAAATATTCTGGAAAATGGGAAAAACTGTTTTGCCAATAAAATATTGCTTTAATGGAAAAACTTACAGTATGAAACTTATTTGCGACGATTACATTAATCGGAAACTTACCTGAAAAACATTATACATTTTATGTGCAGTACATATGCAATCAAAGTTTAAGGAACTTTGTAATGGGAATTTCACTGAGAAATAACATTTATTTATGACTGAAGTGCAGACGACACACACACACACACACACACACACACACACACACATATATATATATATATATATATATATATATATATATATATATATATATATATATATATCAAATATGCTGGTTATATTAATGTGTAAACGACCATATGGATTACGTAAACAGACTTCCTTCTACACAATTTCTAACTATACATTGTGTATTTTGACTCTTGCAATCGTAGGCAAGGCTGAAGTTTCATACGTTGTTTAAAGAAAACTTTGAAAAACGGCTGTACTATCTCTATCGGAATAACAAACGACACTCGTCCTGCTAATTATTACTCGCAGTAGCTGTTTACGAACATAAATTGTTTTTCCCAGTGACGAGTGGAGATTTACGCAAGTGCGAAATTTCCCTTATTTGTCGTTGATTTGTAATACATAACAGATTAAACATGAATGCTGTTGAAATGTAATAAATATTCTTAAACTGCAGTACCAGCGTTAAGAAAATATAGCCTACATTTGTCATTAATAATTTATTTTTCGTATTAGAAAACCAAATGTCTTGTTTTTAGTATTAAATGTGTGCATATAATTTACTTAGTAAGTGTTACTTACTACAAAAATAAATTAATAAAGGTAATATCTAATGTAGTACGTACAATGTAGAGTATCTTGATATTTAATTTTTATTTCATCACGTTTTTACTTTACTATTTTTTTAAGGTAAAACTTACAAATGTTTGCTGTCAGCTCAAGAATTATTTTTATGTAACATTTCATATGAGGCAGTGAGATTGCAAACTCATTATTTCAGTTATTGTGTTTACAGTACAGAACAGACAGTTACATTGCGCTAAGAAGAGTGTTGCCAACGAAATAAATTTACCCATATAAAAATGTTTGCTTTGCCGATGTGAATGCACTGATAATGATTCTATTTCTGCTCGTTACTTGGTTCGTCTAATAAAGTTTTAAATTTTTTGGAATTTTTAATTAATTTTTACGCTCCGCTTACGTTTTCTAAATACCATCATTCTGCAGTATTTGATATACTGGAGGCGTCACGGTATGTTGCTTTTATTTCGGGAACTTTACTTTTTCTAATTATTCTAAAAATGTATACATTTAAATACATAGTTTAAGTAAAACTTTCTGATACGTAGTTTAAATTTTAGATAGTTGAGCTAAGTAAATCAATATGTATTATTTCCAAAGATGTGCAAATACATGTAAGCGAGTGTTTACTGTGCAGAATTAAACAATATTTTTGTTTAGTGGCAAATAGTTTATTTTTACAAGTATTTTATTCCTTTAGTTTTAGCCAAATACACCAAATGTCTTGTAAGCTAAATCATTATAAAATTGCTAGTAACAATCACAAACAAAATAATAATGGGAAAGGATATACATGTTACATCGAAATAAGTATCCCGAAAACATTGTCGTTTTTTCTTGTAAATAATAATTCAACCAATATTCTAAACTTTTCGTATTCCAGAAATTTCAACCAATACGGTGTTATAACAGGGTGTAACATAATTTTTGGCTTTTAAAAATGTTATATCATCGTAACAAAATATTTTGTTTGAAATGTGAGGTATTGTTAACACGAAACATATCACATATTCGTACATGAAATTTACACGCATATAGAGTATATATATATAAATATAAATAAATATATAAATGTTCACACAAACATATATTCCAATCTGCATGTATATTTTACAGGATGCCTAAAACGTAACAGGATTCCATATATTATATTAAATTTTTTAGCGTACGTTCGAGCACATCGTGTATTCTCAAATAGCCATAATAACATTTTACATAAAAAAATATTAACGATAAATAGTTTTCATACTCACCCGATATCTGGTTGGTAACAGGTAGTTACATAAACCAACAAAAAGTTATAAGTTAATTCTTCTCCAAAAAAACGTTAGATTGCCAAGGAACTTAATTGTAAATGCTAAGGAATGTAACCGTAAATGTATACTAGTAAAATTACTTTTCAATGGGCATGAACAAGCGGTGTGTAACATACAAAATTAAAAAAAAAAAGTAACTTCGATACGTCTTAGTAAAAATTTGAGCAAGGCTCAGTCGCGAGGCAGCTTCTAATAGAGAGGTTCACGTCGCTCTGCTCCTCAGCTTATTCTTAAACCATGCGAGTGGTTGACAACCCTTCCCTCTCCACCCTCCGGCAATGTCACGCGCTGCCCTTTACAGTGTTGCCAGATACCGCACAGACTGCAGTAGCCCACCCGGCTGATAGCAGAGTTTCTGGTATTTAGGTGCAGCCGTGCTACACATGGAGTAGCTCCCTTCACCACTGTCGCATATGTTTCGTGTTCGTGGATTTTAAATCCGTATCTCATGTTTTAGGAACTGCAGCTTGTTGACAGCACACATACTGTATTTCTATATACTACTAGAATGCTGCAAGAATGAGTTTCGCTAATCCTAGCCTATATTTCGTTTAGTTTGCTTTTCCACGCGATATATCTGCTTTATAGGTAAATAATTCTTTTCCGTCATGCGACACTACTTTTGGATTTTCTTTGCTTATTTATTCGTAATTAAATTAGGAATATGTAAAAGTAATTGTGCTGATTACATTGTATGAAATATTTTTCATTTATGTAACAAATGGTTACTAAATAACGTTGCATGACGCCATGACTCTTACCGCTTGTTACCGGCCATTGGAGTTTTCACATGCTATTTTACATTTAGCTGGAAGAAATGGCACAGGACAATTTTTTTTATTTATTTTTTTTATTGTCTAGTATAATCACACCGTGGACTACTTGAACACCTACACATGCATGTATACAAAGCACAGTGCATTATACAAGAAACAAATAACACTGTATCAATAAAGTAAACATAACATCCCATAACTTATTTAAATGTCAATTCTGAGGGATCTGAAATATAGACAGATACGGTAGAAAATCGCGAGAATCTTTTCTGCCTTCGTATTCTCCAAATTAGTGTAGCGTTGTGCACCTTGGGTGGCAAACTCTAGCTGTTTGCAGACAAATAAGAAACGTTCAGTCGTAGAGCATACTTAGCATTATTAACCCAGTCAAATAAGGACTCGCCAATAACGAAAGAAAAGTGTCAGAAATGAATAAATTACATTGAAGCCTAGCAGACGGTGAACTTTTCCCGTGGTAAATTACAATCCCTGAATATAGATGTACAATTTAATTTACTGTTCTTAATATGTCCATAGATGCCACGATAACACTTATCAATCACAATGTTAAAAATGTATTTCGAAATATTTAAAATATTTTATTTCTTTGAATTTTTTACGTAGATTATTGCAAAACTTTACGTAATAATTATTTACTGATTTCGTAGTTTTACTTTATTTAACTAATTAGTAAGACGTGAATATTATCTTTATGCCATGTGTTAAACTTATGTAATTGACAATTTAAATGATAAATCCATATCATCCAACTGTTCCTGTACAAAAATAAGTTACATATAATAGCATCGTTGTATCTGTGAAATCAAAGAACACATTTGTTTAAGTGCATGACTATTACTAATTACGGCGCAATTAAAAAAAAACAGTTTACTAATAAAATATTTTATGTGTGTTTTTAACTTGAACGAGAATTACTTCAACGGAAGTTTACAGCAATCACAAACTGCGCAAATATACAAAAAAAATTGTTTTCCATGAAATTATTATATATATTCTGTTCAAAATTATTTGATTTTTAACAAGAATTACCGCTTCGACTGAAACGTAGGACAATCTCAGCGAACTTCATTAGTCAATGAAAATGTATATGCGACTATCAGCACAGACAATTCGGTAATATATTCAGGAAAATCTCAGTTAGTAAGCAAGAATGGACGAACAGTATTATATATTAATTGCGTTTGTATTCTTCTACAAATACCCATCTTTCTATGACACTTCTGTCGCGTTGGGATGGTAATGAGAATGGCAGGAAAACATAATCTGATATCTAGTGGTCCATGTTTGGAACACCTGCTACTTAAAACGCAAAAATATGCTGTTTTCCTTTAAACTTATTTATTCTTATAATCACCATAGTTTAGTTTGATAGGTAGGGAAAGGGATATTTCACGAGTTCAACGGCATTCATGTTAGAATCCATTGTCCTATTTATACACAAGCCCCGACCATTTGTACACTAGCTGCTACTCAGAGGAACAACAGACAATGAACTAATGTACGGGCTCGAGTACGTATAGTACAATGTTTTCTAACGTGCCGGTTATTGAACTCAGGAATTATTCCTTTCCCTATTGATAGGTCGTTTGCCAAGTTTATCGAAATATTTAATACTTACTAAAATATTTTTAATTACTTATAGCACAACTGGCTCTTTAGACTCACGACACAGTAACTTGTCGATCTTCTCTTGATCGGGCAAAGTTACAGAAGCTTATGAAGTATCAAATAATTAATATAATATACGTATTGTTTTACTCTTGCAAGATAAATCACTACATATAGAAGGTTATGTATTAATCAATACACAAACAATAATTCTACTACCCCGCCCATTTTCCCCACCAATAGGTCAAAAGAAGTACTGAAGTTGGTATTAAGCGGATAGCGGTCAGCGTCAGGAATCTAAGACGATGGATAAGAAACGTGTTTGGGGGAGGGCAGGGGGTCATCTTGAACAGCAATGGTCGAGTGGTTATAAAGGACCCGCCTCCCACTAAACCACCGGGTTCGATTACCCTTTACTTGCATTTCCGCATGTAGTAATCATGTCTATACAGTACACACTATATACTGAGCGAGGATCTTTACAATAAATGACCCTCAATGAATGACAATTACAATAATCTTTGTTATAAAATCGAAACTAACGAGGACGGTTTCTGCCACGTAGGGAAAGTAATACATAACACTTTATCTTTAAAATTCATACTTATTAGGGATTTGAATTTCAACTGCACATTAAACGCCAAATTACTTTACTTAGCTACATATTACCAAATTTACTCTATGAATAGGAGGGAGAGAGGTGGTCAAATATACAACTTGGAGACTGGCTAACATTACAAGTTTGACTCTATAAGTGTCAAGGAATGAAATGTATACAAGTCCTTTCAGTCAGAGTGCGGTGGATACGACTTAATTAAGAGGGCTCCACTCGCCCGGCCGGGGGATGGGGGTCGTCATGACATTTATTAACCCCCTCCCCTTTTTTACATAAAAACTGGGACAAAGTTTCTATGTAGGTATACTACGTAATATTTATTAATTTTTGTACAAACTATTGTGAAACATATAGCAGTCATACTAATGAAACTAATGCAGATTTTTTACATATAATTTAACTTACCATGTTCAAGTCAACATACATTTCAAAGAAAATATTTTCTCCATTGTCTGATATAACAGCTGTCTCATTTCAGTACTTGACTCACAAAGTTTTCTGATGACAAAATCTATTTCAATTGAAATCAATACATCCCGTCCAGTGTGCATCGACGCAAATGCTTCTAGATTATCGTTTTTCAACGATGCTCTGAGTCTAATTTTAAACAATTTTAGCGCAGAGAACGCTCTTTCACAGCTGTATTGTGTTAATGGAATGGTAAGTAAATATTTGTACACTTTATAGAGTTCTGTACACTGAAGGATACACATATTACATTTAACAATGACTCCAAATGCACATTTGATATTTGAATTACACTGGTTGTTGCACAGCAAGGTGAAAACAGTCCTCTTCAAACTCATTTAGATTATCTGCTTCTTCATAGGAGTCTTTTCTCTCTTCTAGGGCATCAGTTTGGTAATATTTTTCCAAATATGTTTTACACATGCTTGACCAGACATTCACAATTGAAACCATCTCTTCCTTTAGGTTCCCTTTTTCTAATTAAGGAATAAATTCACTAATATTTTCCAGCGGATTTCTTGGACGATAATCACGAGAGTTATTTTGCTTAAACCTTTTTGGGTCAAACACATGGCTATGTACAAATAGAGCTTTTTGTGTTTCATAAATTTATATTCGAAAATTTGGACAGTTGTATCTGTAATCATGTTGAATACTTCGATGAATCCCCAAATTCCCGCTAAATGTAAACAAAGGGCATAAGGCCAACATTAATTTAAAACGATTATTCAATATAATAACTTATTTTATGGTTGTATTTAATGTAAAACAATAAAGTTTATCATAGTAGTATGCCATATTTAATACACATACTCCTATTTAGCAAAACATATACAACAGTTCCTTTCTTCAATTTTGGCAGGTGAAAATCCGTTTTTCGAAGCTGTATTTCACACCGCTAAAATATCTGTTGTCCAGTAAAACAAATATTTATCCGCTAAATTCTTTTAAACTCCACTAAACATTTCAATCTCATAGTCAATTGGGGCGGGCGAACGTTCACTTTCCCTCCTCTCATCTATTCAATGATGTAGAGTAATATTGCTACACATAAAAATAATAAATACATTTAATTCACAGTCAACAGTCACTAGTATTGCACGTTAATTTAGGCTACTGCACAAATTTTTAAAGGAAGAGACATATGAGAATGTAAGACAACTATTGGTAGCATTAACAAACATTTAACCTTTAATTTTTGTACTGGAAAGGTGTTACAAACAGCATAAATTTCCGGGGTCATGGGCGCTTCAGGCAAGGGGTACATGCGAACACATCTTCCTGTCCCCTCTGGCCTTCACAGCACGACCTTACACATAGGCCTATAGTTTCCCACATTGCTTTGTAAAGAATAAGGCCAGTCGTGATCTGTAACCCACAGGCGTCATGAGCAGTGAACAGTCTGATCCCACGGTTATTGAATGCGTGGACAGCATTCCTGCTATCGTGTTGACAGGGGGTGGTTAAGGTGTGTTCTCGCCTTGGAGTAATCCGAGTGTAAATAGCGCATCTCCCGGTTTGTGGTGTCGGAGCGGTGCCACGCTCTAGTATCCGAAGGGAGTAACCACATACACACTCGCAGGGGTGCGATGTTGTTCCGGGGCTCGTGTGTATTGGTGGGCACTATACCAGGATGGGTTCCTTGGCCTCTGGTGCTAGCTTTACGCTTCCGTGATCCCTCAGCACAAAAACCTCTCACACCCAAGTCAACCTGCAGCCTCCTCGTTGCGCCTCCGGATCTTAGAACCGATGCAGGCTATGCATCTCAGCTCCTCAGAGCTGGGAAAGGGGTATCTGCCTTGATGGATTCTCCGATAGATGGCAACAAGGAGAAACCACTAGGTGGGGCGTTAGACTACCTAGCGCTCAGGCGGTTTGGGACCCAAAAGCCCAAGTCTCCACGTGGGAGACATAGGTAATGGTAATGGACGAACCTGATGCGGTCTGGGGAAACAAGACGCACGACCGAGCCGTGTGGCTGTAAGGGTGGTTAACCCCCCTCCGGTGGCAAAAGGAGCACTCTGTACGTTCTTGTAGTACCAAGGCGATCAGGCTGGAAAACCCGCAAATGCCATGGAACATAGGTTGTACTACGGGCGACCAGATAGCCCCATGATGAGGTTTCCTCTCGGGTCTGGTCTGGATTGGTCTCGTAGTGGTGGTGGTTGCCCGTATGCTGGGCAGATCTGGAAAGGATCCTTCATCTGAGATAGGTCGATGAGTAGGCTGCAAAAGTGCCCGGTAGCAGACCTGGACAGTCTGTTAGGGCTTAGATAGGTCCCGAATCAAACCAAGAGGCGGCTGAACTGAGGATTGTGGGCGAGATCCTAGGATGGGTGGCCCTGGCCCTAGGCTCTCTCGCTAGCTACTGTTACTCCTTCGGAAGGTGGATGGAGGCGCAGGTTAGTGTTCTGGCTAGGGGTTCGGTGGTTCCAACTGTCTGTTAGCTAAAGTCCACTGCGTGGTAGAGTGTGATCTCTCCCCACACCTGTGGGGGGCCGGGCGCTGGTATGACTTCATGCTAAGAGGCACCATTAACAAATAACAACACGAGAAATCGTGTGTAACTGCAGTGTCGTGTTGACGAGCCGGGTCTCCTACCTACGTGACAGTTTCAATCGAGCAGCATGGCGCGTCGCTGTCAAGTGAGTGAGTGAGAAATTTTGGTCAGCGCTTAACATCGAGGTCTTTAGCGCTGGTGAGGGGTGACTTGATGTATGGAGCAGCACCGGAATGAAAGGGCGGGGGAAACGGGAGATCCCCGAGAAAACCTACCTACCAACGGCATCGTCCGGCACGATTCCCACATGCGAAAATCCGGAGACCGACCCCGCCGGGAATCGATCCCGGATCCCCTTGGTTGGAGGTGAATGGTCAAACCATTCGGCCACCGCGGCCCCGCATCGCTGTCAAGAATCGTTCGCTAGTGTCGTGAAACATGCTCAGGGATAATCGTTCTGAATGTTTTTACTTATATTTGTCAACGTCAGACAAGACTTTGTGAAGGAATTAGTTGCTGTTACAGCGGAGATGACCGGTGTGTGTGCTGAAAGTATTTTCAGTGAGCGAATGTAATTATTGTGACACCTGGAAAGAAGAGAAAACGGGAACAAGGTGTGTTCGGTAAGTGTTGGTGACGGTTTTGTTAAAACTGCTGTGCGTAATAAAGTTCACTAATTTTTCTTCCGCTACGAAGTCGCAACTATAAATAAAGTGCTTGATGTTGTAAATTCTGATGAGGATTTCCAAGCGACCAGCAACTAGGTATACATACCAATTATATAATACATGAGTGATTTGTGTTAGGTAAATTGTTATTAGATTGACTTTTAGCCAGCCATCAAAATAGTTCTTAAAGCGATCTATCCCTGACTTCTACGGGGATTAATATTGACCTCGCTTGTTTACATCCGGACTAAAGTAAGAGTGAAAGCAGCCGATGTTTGGCTTGCTTGGTGGCAAGCGAGCCGAATTGCTGTTTAGCAAAGAAGACCTTAATTGAGTGAGAAGTCAGTAAATGTAAAAAATATATAATAATTTTTACGTAGGTAAACATGACATAGAGCGTTTCTGTAGTACTTATCACGTTGCATCTTGGCAGCCTTTCTTTTTTTTTAAGTCTGAGCTATCGCTAAAGCCTTCTTGATCTTTTTTCTCACAATAATAAGGTTGTCTTTTTTTACCCATTACGATCACCCTGACAGACTGATTCACTGCACAACAGGAAACGTCTTGGCAAAAACGCGCGCGCGGTCTTCTTAGCTCGCCTACGACTTGATACCTAGGAAACTGAACAGCGTTAGACCTATACAGACCGAATACTCTCTTTCCGTTCTTCGCTTATGGGAGTAAAAATACCAATCAGATGCGAGAATAAGAGGTTTGGCGGTATGACGTTGTGGGAGGTGGTGGTAGTTTTATTTTCTGATACTCATATTCCCGGCCTTTGTTTACGATAGTGGGCCTACGAGCCGCAAGTATTGCACACATTCGGTTTTGTTAAGAAAAATTTCTGCATAAAATACACATTATGTTGGTAAAAATATTGTCATTCTCGCCCAATTACAAAAAACATAACATTCCCACGCTATTATTAGAAGATTTGTTAAGAAAGGTTATACACTGAACCCGGTAGCCAAGTGGTCTTCTTTACAATATAAATAATGGAAAAAACAAATCATCGCAGGGTAATCAGTTAATACATATTGCACATGTGAAAGTCATCATCTGTCTAATAACAGAATATTAAATTGATGATGGTTGATGAGTTTAATTTAAACACGCGCCATAATAGCACGTGTAGCCCTACGTTTATCACGGCAGCGCTGCCCATTGCAGTCGGCCATCATAGTCGAATGCAATGTTCCGAGCGACTTCGCGTGCTATCTGTTGAGAGAAGCAGAACTAGAGACCACTGATTTCATTGCACGTCTCCGGCGTTTTAATGATTACATCGATACTAGCGAGTTTGGAACCAATACCAATACATACAATTATAAGACATAACATGACTTGACAAGGTTACGTCGGATTTAACGTGCCCTGACGTTATTTAGAATGTGTTTTGTCATGAGAAGGATTTTATTTTGTGGTAAAAATTTTCACCTACAAATGTAAATAATAATTAAAAATATTTATTTTACAAACAGAACGTTTTCCTATGCACCATTCAAAATTACTACTTATACAGATTAATTTAAGACCTTGATCAACTATGCCACACAATTTTTACGTGAGTGGTCTTTAAAACGCTGTTCCTCTGCAAACATTTACATAATTAATTTTTGGGTTGATTTAATTACTGTGCTATTTTATGCATGTGTCTAAATGTTGTATGATGGTATTTTATATGTAGAAAAATATAAAACACGTCTACTTTAATTAACACCAAAACAATCGCTTGTTAAAAATTTAAAGAATTTCCCGACATGTTATCTACCGCGCCCTTAAAATTATATAAAGTATACATATAATTTAGAAGTTTATAAAACCATATATTTTTTATATCTGAGAAGCTGAAAGTACAGAAACATTACTTATTAAAACAACCATAAGGGATGGCTGCTTATAAAAGCGATAACTTTTTAAGTGTTCAAGAATTTATAACTTTCATATTACCTTGTAACAGTCAAGTAGCTCCAGACATGAACATAAGAACCAATAGTTGGCAGTTACTTATTTGAGACATGTAACGATTCTTTTTTTCTGCTGCTTTTTCCTGTATGAAGTCCTCCTTACACTTTTTTCTATTGCCTTCTTATTGTTGGGGTAAGAAGCAGCCAAGTTAAAGAATTTAATCTGCTGAAACCCTCTTTTCTTCTGTTCGTGAAGTAAATTTCCTTCCGTCCTTTTTCTCACAGTACGTTTCGATTTTCTCTTTGTTTCTCTCGCTCCTTATCCTTCTTTCACTCGCCTCCCGTGACATTGTCGTCAAGGCTTTTCCTCACGAAGAAAGCCGACTTCTGGCAGCGCGGAAACCCATTAACTTGATGGCTATTTCATTTATCTCAGTTTCGTGTTATTTTTATCCTGCTTTGGTTTTCTTTCATCCGCGTCAGCCATAAAACGCATGAAAAGAGTCTACTATTAATTTTACCAGCCAAAATTGTCTGAGAGAGCCGTCTGTGTGCATTCGAAAAATGTAACATTTGATATCACAAACGCAACATGGACACATCATTTTAAATTTTTTCGGAACGATCCTATAATTTTTTCTTCTGTGAGAAAATAATATTCTTTTGATATTGTGGCAATTGTATTACCCTGCAAATGCGTATATTTAAGTAGGGACAGTTTTAAACTTTTTAAAATATTTGAATTCGAACACTTCCATTTACTACATTTTTAACAAAGAATTAAATGTAATATTTCATTGCCCTTAAAATTTATGTTTTATTTCAATACGCTTGTATATTTCTCGATAGAAATTTCGCACGTAATCAAAGAAAACTAATTCCTTATGGACATACACTATTGCTGCACTATGTCATCCCCCCAAAAAATATTCGTAGCAATAAACTTACAAATTTCATTTTACTCAACCCTTCAAATCAACGTAACCTAATTAATACACAGTTTACTTAGTATATCTTATTTCGTACAGAATAATAATATAATTTATTCATAAATTAACTTGTACTAGCCAAACACACGAACGTTAAACAATATGTCAGCCAGGGATTAGTAGAATTAATGTACTGGTATACACCTTAACGTAAGGTCTAAATATAGCGAAATGAACGCAATATACGTATTTTTAAATTGACCGTATAGCTTACTATTTCAATTTACAATACTTTATTTTTAATTTATGTGCTACGATATGGTTTATTTTATTCTGCTGAAAATAAATGTATGTTGTACAATTAATTATTATCTTCCTGGTTGGAAGTTTACAAACTCGTACGCCCATAAATTACGTTTCTTTTATTTGTAAAATGTAAGCTATAAAATTTATAATACTTTCTCATAAACTTACGTATTTTTTCGCAAAAATGTTATAGGCAAATGTGATAAAACACTGTAACATTACCAACAAAGACAAAAAATTGTTTCATTAAATAATATTACATGTTACGCCAAAGTAATAAACTGCGTTGTAATGTACATGTTTTTGTAAATAATTTACGAACACTTCACAATAACGTGTATTTATTTTGTTAAAAAAATTTGTTTGCTACTTTGACGTAAGTAATGTTATAATATTCTACGTGAGTTTAAAACTTCTTCAGCCAAATAATATAATATGTACAAACGTGTAATAATTGCACGTTATATTACGCATGCTTTCCTCTTGGTTTATTGTTAAGGGAAACTGAATATAAACCTTAAAAAGGAATTCGTGTTTGTTCCCGAAATAATTATATCGGTTTTGATACATAGTATTTCTTTTAAAATTGAATGTACCTGTTACAAGGAATTTAAATGTTTGGTTTGTGAGATTTCTTAACCTTTATTTATACAACTAAAAACTGTGTCTAATATGTAATATTTCCTGTGATATGTAACGGTTTCTCTCATATTTAGGGTTGATTTCGGAATTATTTTCTTCCATTAAAATACGGTTCGTGGTATCTTTCCAAGTATATCAGTATTAAGAAAAATATGTTCGTTCTTATACATAAACGCGTCGTAGACCAATGTCTACGGAAGTTTTACTGGGTAGACTATATTTTGCCAACTCACGAATAAGCGTCACCTGCAAACCAGCATGTCAGTAACTATAGCATCATCGAGTGCACGATCTTGCACAATTATGAGCAACTGCAGCCCTACCTGGCAGGATTCTGTAAGCTGCAACTGCTTATATTGAGAGTTGTCTTTTTATTTGCATACCAAACTATTTTTGACATTAGATTAAAGCTTTGAAAGCTGTCAACAAACTATTTGAAAGCTGCGACATATAATATTTAATTGACGTATGTTATTTAATTACGTGAGGTGTTCTCAAACTTATGTGTAGAAATGACTTGCGAAATAAACTTTGTCACTTTCTCTATAGTGTACCAGACAGTTAAAAATTACACATACACAAGTTGGTTTATTTGACCGAATATTAAAAACGTAAGACATACCAGTCGTTTCTATTGCTAAAATATTAATCTTGATGGAAACATCAAACGCCTGTGGAAGTGAAAATAATGATGTATTTCGAATGAAATAAACTTTACAAAAAATTATGAAGCAAATTCAGTTTGAAATTTCAGTAAAATTTTTACTGAAATTTGATAGGTGTTGAATGACTTCTACAGACAAGATAGGAATTTCAAATACTAAAATAAGCATCAACATTTTTGAATAAATACTGTGAAAATGAATATTAATGTAAATTTTAACGCGACCAGGGTTATTAGCACCAATACCTGACATTCGCGATAACATCCACAAGACACGGGCTTAGTAAAAAAATTCCAAATCTTTGTAGTTAGACAATTCTCTGGATTCAGATGAGATTCAGTTCGATTTCTGTTAGCTCCGGGAAATCTCTATCTACTGTGGTCGATCTTAGGTTGTAAAAAAAAAAAAATCAGCACAGTTTTAGTGTTCAGTTGTAGTATCGATTCTGAAAAGTTTGTCTGTTCATCTCTAAAACGAATTCTAAGGATTTGGAACATAAAATAATAATTAACGTGCCCGATTTCTTACGTTTCTCGACTACGAATTAAATTTTCTACGACGGCGTAATACAGGATCATTCTCACCAGTATAGTCTTGCTCTAAGACCTTTGGTTAAGGATCGCCATCTGCTCGAGTGCGACCAGGTCGGAACTCAACCACTTCACAAATATAGGTACGTCACAGTCATCCTCGTCCTGGGGTTGAGTACAGCTGAAGACTGCGGCGCCCACAGACCTCGGGCGAAGCTTCAGTATATTCTCGCAGCACGGAATCTCGGCATACCACTTCTTCTGTCACCTCGACGTCGTGATGGTCCTTCCAGAGTACAGGAATAGGCTTCTACACGGTACACTCAGACGATTACCAATACTTTAATTCTCTCATATGACGAAAATATCCATTCTTGTGAATATCTTAGTCTTGCCATGGCATCTCAACGAAGCGAAGATTCAGCACCCTAGGCTTTAACGTCTTCCAACCTCCCGTCGAATTAGCAAATTTTGAATTAGAACACGTGCATCTCCATTTCCGTCGTATCGTTCCGTAGAACCCATTTTTCATAATTTTTTTTTTTTTTTTTCGTTCTAAAGTTCTATAACAAACTCTTCTTGTTAGCTAGAGGCAGTTGATATTATATAGATTTTTTTATGACTGCTTTGTCCCATGCTCAGTCGATTTAACGCTCAGATCAAATAAATGTTTGTGGTCATAAAATAATACAATAAATTTTTCGACAAAGAGCTGTAGGAATCATCAACACTAACTAATACGCTATTTTGTTCCTTGCATTGGCAAAACTCACAATAAAGCGGTCTGGCACAGGTTTACTGCAGGCATATGAAATAAAAATATATACTGTTTAAAAGGCTTTAGCCATGCATGTTAACCAACAAATAAATTTAAATTTATCTACACCTGTAACATACGACAAACGCTATGTTACAAGGCTACAGAAATCTATCACCGAGTAGGAAGGTTTAATGTTAAAATATAAACGTAAATAATTCTAACATGTATTTCTGCTATGTACACGGTGAAACCAAACTGATATCTCATCAAACGTTTTAATTTTTATGCAAATGAAACCATCAAATTAAAATATTTCTGGTAAGACATTCTTCTATTAGCATACTGCAGATTTAAAAAATGAAATTACTGAAAATTTTTGTCAACAGTAACTAGTGCTTCAAATAAATAATTGCAATAAGTATACTTTATTTCATTATTTGTTGACACCTTTATAGAGAAATGTACGAACGTACTTTTGGCGGAACTGTTCAACTGGTAATCTTTGTTAATTTTGGTCAAATAAAACATTTTATTAGTTTTTTCTCGTGTCATAACATGATCTAAAGACTGTCGATAGTAGTCAGAGTCTATATTTAACGTTACTGCGTAAATCCATTTGGTGTGGTTTGCACGATGCTTTCGAGAACAGCGAGAGTTAAAAATGTGTTTCAAGAAGTGTCAGTCAAAACATTTTTGTGGCGTTTATTTGGTGTTTATTTCCTAAACATTAATTTAAATTCTTTCTGCTTTCAGCTTCGCCGGCTGACTCATGCCTTGCATCTCCAGAGCCAAAGGTTTAGTGGAGTTTGTGTGCGTACGTGTTCTGAGGGGGAGTCGTCTGTTTATAAGGTTAAATCCTGGTATTTCCGATTTAATTTCTCGTCCCAACCATTCTCTCCCTCCGCGCATTCTCCCTACAGAATTCCAAACGTCTGCCTGCGAACCTACCCATCCTATATTTCCGCTGCTCTACGTAACAGTTCAAAAGACCCTTCCCGCCCTTTGCAGCTACTACCGAGTCTCTTCCCCCTCCCCCTCATCAAACAGTTCACTAAGGCGAGCACAGAAGCGAATACTGCGTAGCGAGAGAGTACGTTTAATCTCGATAAAGTGCTCTTCTCGAATCCTCCGAGACAAAATGTGCGCCGGTGATAAGGGCGTGTTTCCCCGTTTTCACCTGGAGAACGGCCCGTTGAATCCCTTAGCGACCTGCATCGAGCTAACAATCCAACGTAACTGCGACCGTTTGTTTCTTCGTTTTCGAGTCTTCCTTCTCTGTTTAGGAGAGAAAGCTTGCTCTCCAACTCTCGACATCCTTCAAATATGTTCTTATTCATTTTTGTTTCTTGCCAGCAAAGTAAAGCACTGAGAAACACTGTAAAAATGTTTTGTACTTTAACAAATAAATACTTTAGAAACCTAGTTGCCAAAGCAATTCCATGTAATACTATAATGGTTGTCCTTGTAATAAAATACAAAGTGTATGTTTGTAAAATTACAAGGAATTTCCTTGTAGTCGTACATTCAATAAGGAAAATAATACAATTAAGTGCTCATTGTGCTTCATAAATAACACTGAGCGTATTTATCAAATAACTTCTGAATAAAGGACGTTTACATGAAACTACTTTGAAATAAAAAAAAAATTGATGGGTACTGAGCTTAGAACCACTCGCCCCGCGATAAGAATCTATGCGTCTTTTACCCCTATACCACAGTGACTTGTTTAATGCTTGAGCTATATTTATTTGTATAAACTCAATGTACAGTTCAGTAATAACTTTTTCTTTCCTAGCACGCAATCAATATAAACATTTACTTCCTCCAGAAAAATAGCTTTCCAGAGGTAGTGATATTTGCATATGTAATTTCCGGCGAACCTATAGTTTTGGTAGACTACACATTTTTCTACTTTTTTTTTTGCAAACAAGATCCTTTTAACATTATAAACTAATAATTTTACATAGACAATTTTTCAACATTTACAAAAGTTTGTACAACTACAAAGAAGTGCCTTGTTATAAAAAAATTACAATGCAGGATCTATCGCCATACAGGTACAAATAATTCCTTTGTAGTATTACAAAGTTTACCTTTGTAACTTAATAATCAAATGATTTTACAAAAAAAAAATCTTTGAACTTTTACAAGGATTTGTAAAAGTACAAAATAATGTCTGTAAATTTTAGAAATTTTTTATAGTGTAGAGTCGTATAATTGAATAAGTATGCACAGATAAAAGTCAAATTTTTGCGATAATTTGTTAAAATGTTTCCCAGTTACGTATATTAGGATGTCAAGTAAGTATAGAAAATTGCCATTATACAGGAGATGCAACATCAGGTTTTGCACATGGAAATTTATGTTAGCGCAACTACAAAATACTCTACCGTTTCTGAATAATATGTTATCTACATAACGGTGTTCAAGTGGGGAAAAATTTAAATGTTATGTTTGTATTAAATAGTGTTAGTTTATATATATATATATATATATATATATATATATATATATATATATATATGTGTGTGTGTGTGTGTGTGTGTGTGTGTGTGTGTTACATGGAGCACATTTCCATCTTTCGAACAAAAAGTTTGATCTGCCAACTATCCCATAGTGGCATTTCAGAGTCAAAATTTGCATATATGTATTTACTTATACAAAACTTGAAAACCAGTAAATGTAATGAAATGGGAAAAAATAATATCGAAACTACATATGACGGTCTATAGCTTGATGTATATAAATTCCCATTACGCAGAATTATTGTATTAAAAAAAAAGTTAAAAAATTTTAAAATGTCATGTTGTCTTTAAAATTTTATTTAATACAAAATTATTTTATGATTGGGTTTTATATGCTCCAAGCCGTATACCGTGATACGTAGTTTTGATGTGATTTTTTTTTTCATATGCAGATCTTAACTTTGAAATGTCAATATGGAAAAACTGGCGGGACAATTTTTTTTTTTTGCAAATGGTAAATGTAATTTCAAGTAATGTCTATAAAACAAACCCTTATGTATACAAATTTAAAATTATGATTTTTTCCCTACGAACACCCTCAAGAGTTAGTGGACCATAGCTGTCTCTTTACGTTCGAGGCACGGGAACGGAGAAGGCGATAAGTCGTACATAACATGTCATCCGCTTTAGGCGTGAAGGACTAAACTAGCGTGCAGTGTTATTGTAGATACTGTTTGTTTTTCAATGGGACTTAAAGCGATTACCATGTTGTTTTATTTGTGGAAAATTTGTGGTAAAGTCCAATGCAGGTTTCTATGACATAGTTTTACGAATACGTAAATCGTGTTTTTTTATAAGCGGACGGCATTTTTAAAACCATAGGACTAAAGTTTGAACTTGTCTTCTTTTCGTAGTTAAACGCATTGGAAAAAATTTTTATTGTTTCACAAGAAAAAATACTTTCCGTACCACGCTGCAGTACGGCTCACGTGTTCGGTGCACTAACTCTTAATACTTGGCATCAGTCGCCATGTTAGATTATTAGAATTTTTCCTTTCTTAAATTCTGAATTTTTTTTTTGTAAAGTTTGCGATTACAGCACAAATTATAATTACTTTGCGCTGCAGTGCAGACAAAGTAGTTAAACTGTTAACAAATATTCAGGCTGCTGTAAGTGAAATGGATTAATAATATAAGAAATTTTTGAACTGATTGGATCCTAAAAACACATTAAATATCAGCTCTCATGCGTGTTTTGTAGCACTATAGTCGCAAATTCCACGTTTTCCTTCTCAGAAATTCATGAAAGCGAAGAACAAAACCATCTAATATAGCAGTTGTGCCTCCATGTTACAGTATCCCATTCGTCTCCTTTGAAGAAAGTAAATACACATAATTGATATCAGTAAATTTTTGCACAGTTTATAATTTTTTTCTAATCGTGTATTTAAAATTGTTTGATAAATGTAAAACACATACATACCGATTCATTTTATAATTTTCTGTAATAATTGCATTTAGGTATATCAACAACATTTAAATACAACAGAACGCACGGAGAAGTTACTTGGGTTATTCATTTTTGAAGACAAATAGTCGGCCCACGATTGTGCAAAACCATATTTTGACTGGAATTGTTTAACATCTAATCAGCATGCAGTGCAACCCTTAATAATAATAAACAATACAGTTTTTACGTCTGAATGAGTGTTATAACGTACCTCACATTGTAAGTTGAGAAAAATTAAGTTTATCTTTAAAATGGCTTTCTTGTGTTTGTTATAATAGGAAATATTTCGGCGATTAAATGGGTAAGCCGGCCCAAAATATTTTATTCACCTTATTGTGTAAAGTTAAATTTGATTTTTTGTGTGATTAAAACTATAAATTAATATGAGGAGAACTAAAAAGTTTAAGTCTATAATTTGTTTAAACATTTGGCGTGATATCAGGTGACAGACTTTGTTTTAAAATATTGTTCTGTTAGAGCAGCATGAAATGCTCTTCCTATCCATTGTGATTGCAGTCATAACCATGTTTATAACGCGCATGAGGTTCTATGAAAAAAATAAACGTTGTTTTAATTGTATGTGTTTATGGATGAATAGAGCAATTATTTTGGGATGATATTTTTTTTTTTTTTTTTTTTTTTTCACTTTTTTGACTCATGTGCACATCTGCAGCTCTGCTTTATGGCCAGTGATTGGCTGTTTTATCTCTTACTTGCCTTGGGGGTTCTACTGGAAAAGCACAGACCAATGGTGTCACAAAAGGCTTTGCTTAATAGGTGCAGTCAAAAGAGAGACTTGTCTCAAGAAAGACACGAGATCAATAACAATGAAGCAGAGCGACCGATGTTTATTCTGAGGAAAAACTTTATAGCCTTTACAAAATATTTTCTCATTTCGGTCCTTACCAAAGTAATATGTTGTGATGATCAGCAGAGTTTTTCTTTCTGCTCCCAGTAAAGGTCTGCAGTGTCTACCAAACAATTTGTGAATCTTAAAAAACAGTTGGTAAACTTCGACTATGGCGGCTCGTAGGTTGCTGCCATGGAGGGCACAAGTTACAGAGAACTGTATAGTGTTGTGCGCTAGTTGGCTC
This sequence comes from Medauroidea extradentata, assembly GCA_003012365.1. NCBI lineage: Eukaryota > Metazoa > Arthropoda > Insecta > Phasmatodea > Phasmatidae > Medauroidea > Medauroidea extradentata. Next base: position 25,093 of record PNEQ01012347.1, read on the forward strand.
TACAGCCACTGACACGCTGGTATGTAGGTGTCGCTTATTACTGACTGGTCACAATACAATAAGTAACCAGTAGGTATTTCATGGTCATTGGTATATAAATGGTGGTGTGTTCACAGGAGTGTACAGTTCTCGGCAAGTTGTGCCCTACCTGCCAACAAACCTCCAGCCGCTACTGAATTTGGCAAAAAAAATCGTGGCTACCAAAACAATATGTTTTGAGGCATTGAATAAAATTGTGCAAAACACGTTAAAAAAAATCGAGGCTCTTTGGGGACGTATATAGTGTAAATAGTGAAGGAGTTGTACAGAAAAGAGTATGCGCGACACAACAACACAGGTACAGCGAAATGCGAGGACTTAACTTGCCATGGTAACACCAGGAGGTCTAGCAGACTCTCAAGATGTGGCTCGATAGTCACACCCTCACACACCCTCTTGTTCGCGAGACAAGCGCGCGCCGAGCACCAATTATCCCCGAGGTCAAGGGTGGGTGGCACAGCAACCAGCCAATTACTCCGCCCGCGCCCTGGTCCACGCCATACCCAATTACAGCCCTTGTTTGACAATGCGCGTCACTCAACTGTATGTCGCCCTCGCCGCTTGGCGAGTAAGGTCGCCCGCTTTCTTGTGACGAGGCTCTTCAGCGCGCCGCGAACACTTGAGCGCTTACGAAAACGTAGTAGGGATAATCTACTAGGTAGTATTCATCGTGTGATATGTAGGAACCTGCAAAATTCGCGTTATTACTAGAGACATGAAAATTTTCCGTTTTCATTTGGGCACAAGCTAAAATCCCATCAACAGTAAGTTTGTGTCACTTTCACAATTGCCCTTTGAAATATTTGACACCTCCTGGATGTATCTGAGCAAATAATGGAAATATACCTAAAACACAACTATATCACTTTAAACCCAAGCAGCTAATGAGCATCTGCTGTTTGCTTCAGTTCACAGAAATTCTTGCAGGTTGGCTGAAAATATAAATTTAGCAGGCAATTTTCAGTGCACAATTTATTCGGAACCGCCAATACCATTAATATTTTAAGATAGGAACAACCGTTCAGTTGAGGTGTCAATAGTACCTGAATTGCTCATACAAAAATTTTATTTGTAAAAGTAACAATGTTTTCCGTAGAAGGAGGAAAGGGCAAATGTTTTGGAACATACTTTTACTTCTACAGAACACATTGTTGAAGGAAGACTCCAGCCAGTACGAACGATCAAACTTGACCACGGTTCCCATTTCAACAAAACAGTTTCTATAATACTTACATTTAAATTTAATTCATTCACCTTTCAACTTCTCCAATGAATTGCTGTTAAAAAATTCCGCCTTAGACTCAAAGTTAACCGATAGAAGTATTGTAAGATAACTAGCATTCATAACTGTTCGTAATATTTTCGTCTGTATTTTATCTCTGTACAAACTGGAACAATAAATGTGTATAAGTCTGCGTAGTCGCGGAAATTACATGTATGTTATCAATGCAGAGCGGGAAAGTGAAGGCTAACGGCGCAGTAATATGCCAGTGAAATTGCTACCGATACTTCACGAAAGATATCAGTGAACAAATACCGAACTGTACGCTCTATATGATATTCATTACAGTTTTTGGGCAACCTTTATACAGTTTTTAGACTCAACTGTGAAATTTGTGGAAAGAGGCTATCAATTACATAAAAAAAACCTGTTTTGAGTCCCGATGAATACCATGTAATAAAACTATAGGAGGTAAATATTTTCAAGTCCGCTGCGTATAGGTACTTTTCCTCTCTTCCACTAGCTATATCTCTATGGTAGCTTCTTGAAATTAGTAGACATCAGAGATTGGAGAAAGTGCAGATGGAGCATAAGGTTTGTTCTAGGGCGAGGGGTATGAATCCATGAGACGGAATGGGGAGGACCCCATCCGCCATATTGGAACTTGAAAAAGTTGTTTATTACAACAGTAATTAGTAAAATAAGACTGTGGGTAGGCCTACCGTAACCTCGTTTCTCAATGCAGCTACAGGAACAGCTGATTGCACTCAGCCATGTTGCAACCTGAATAAACAAAGTCAGCTTGGCCTCAGTATCGGCTGTTAATGCCCCATCTGTACAGTCTCTAATCTCTGGTAGACATAGGTAAACTACAAAATATTGCAATCATGTTACGTTTCTCTTATATCAGTGTAAATGTGTGCTTTGTAAATTTTTTTACCCTTAGTATATTTTGTCTATTGCGAATTTCGTTATTATACAGCCCAGAGAAATTACTCTGCATCACCATACAATACATGATTAAATGTTTAAAAAGTCTAGAATGAACACTTTAAACTAAAGAACTTTGCCAGTTTTGTGAGCTTATAAATATCCAACGACTTCCGATGACAGGCTGGAGAGGCTACAGAAAACGGTCGTATCGCAAGTCTAATGCGACGTCAGAGTCCGCGTTTAACCACAAGGCTGCACGGACGTAAAAACAGTGTGGTGAGATCCGTTAAAAATGGCCGTCTTTAACAAGAAGTTGTTAAGGAGGCAGGGCCGAGCAAGGAAAAAGCTGCGTTGAGGGAGTTAGTTGGTTGGAGTGGGCAAAGAGCGAATATATTTCCGCTTGCAAGACTCGCTCGCGAACCTTCTTTCGAGCGGCAATAAATTTGAGTCATTAAGAAGCTTGGTGCTTGGAGGAAATAGGATGGCTGGAGGGTCTTGGTGTGGTAGGGTAGGGTGGTATGGAGGGGGAGGAAATTATGGTCGAATGCCTGGAAGAATTTTGCTGCGCTGGAGAAAGAAAAGCCCCTTGTAGTCAAACACGCAAGATAAAGTTCAGGCCCAAGTCTGCACAGGGGAATTATTCGGAATGGGAACGAAAGAATGGGAAAATGTCGTCGACTATCAATTTTCCCTTCTAGGAGCTCAGCCCAAGCGATCCTGCAACGTCGCTTAGTTTGCTCCTAAGGAATGATATAAATGCATTTAACTTAAACAAATTGGAAGGGATATTTATTATATTGCAGAGCTTCGAAAGGTAAAAGCACCACATTCATTAAAGACTTTAGATGCTTAAGGTACTGAAACACATCGTAAGGACAGACATAAAAACCAAACTACAATTATACTAGTGTTGCGTTTTTTTTTTGTTTGATGTTCATAAACCTAACATATTCGTTACACAACGATTTCAATTTGTTATCGTATCTCAATAACCACGTAATATTTAGCAAACTGTTCATAACAGTAGTCGCTAAAGGATGTCCAAAAATTGGTTTTTATTATAAGATTGTTTATTTTTAGCGTATTCATTGCACGCTTCATTAAGTTATGAAGTTCATTGAATGATAGTGTAAGTAAATCTTCCACACTTCTATTTTCACGACTGCTGGAACTAATGGCATATTGATAATTATTGTTTTGATATATTTTAAATTGATTTAAGCAACAATGTATTTTATGTTTTTTCCCGCTCGTGTTTTATATAATTAGCTACCGTACATATTATTAATGAATCTGTTTACATTTTGTGGAATTTAATTAATTTATATAGTTAGAGTGCATATTGAATAGGCATAACGTTGCAATGAAACTAGAAAAAATTCACACTGATTGAAAATACTATCGTTCCCAACAACATAAAGTAAACAAATATAAAGAATTAAAATCGCGTAAAAAAAAGGCATACATTGAAACAGCAAACCGATTGCTTAGCACTAAGAGTATCATACTATTTTTATATATTGCTGAGTTGTACATACAGTATATCAGATAATACAAAATTTTATATTGTGTACATTTGGTCTGAGCAAAGTTCAGAGCAAAAGAGGAAACTTTGGTGAGCATTATAATTGTATCGCATTTGAACACCAACACCTGTAACGGCGAAACACAACATTTCATCCCTTTCCCAGTTTTATAGATAATTTCTACTCACGTATGTTTCTGCAAAAGCTGGTTTGTAGCTTTAGCAAGGTAACATTTGACTTAATTTATTGAAGAGTGAGCAATTTTGCTGTACAGTTCCTGTTCACCCTAGCAATGCACGCATACCTGTCATACTCAAAAATGTCTAGAAAATTCCGGGTGAAATTTTCTAAACGTATATAGATCTGATAGTTGCGTTGAAAATAAGAAAATAGTTGTCCAGCAAAATAACCAAGAGCAATGTAATATGATTGAGCTTGTAACGTGCCTTCTTAATGGCGTTGGACCCGCAACATTCCATTTCTTAATATTTGTGCCAAACACTGTTCAACTTTTGCACTTCAGATAACACGTCATTTCCCAAAAAAGTTAGGCCCCCATAGTTTTCGCATAATCCCTCATCAGTGTCACAAAGTGGCCATTGCGGTGTAGCCAAAATAAAAAAAAAGTGTATTAGATAATGAATTAAAAATTGCAGGAACTGAAAGTCAGTGTGTCAATGAATTTTATGACATGTTTGACAGAAGTTAAATTTGAAAATTTCAGTAGTAGCCGAATGTCAAAGTTATGCAAAAATGTACTTATTTTGATCAATTTTTTAAAAATACAAAAAGTTATCTTTTTGTGTTTACAAACGTGTCTTCAAGTAGCTCACATAATTAAGTATAACTATGAATTATCTTGTTTCTGCATGCTTATTATTTTTTATTATTTGGGCTACGCCGTAACAACCATTTTGGGACTTTGATAGGTGTTTATGCTAAAACTATGAGACCTAATATTTTTTATTTCGGGAAATTATATGTTATCTGATGTGTGAATGTTGAACAGTGTTTGGCACAAATATAACATTTTTAGTTTTTACGGGTACAACGTCCTTAATATAATATATCAAGCATAAAACGAACAGCTGTCGGTAAGGTTGCCGCATGGTGACGGGTGTGTGTTTGTGTGTGTAAGGCGAAAATAAATGGGCCGCTATGAGCGGCGCAGGCAGGCATATGTATCGTGATATCGCCTCTACGCCTATAGTCTCAAAACTCAAGCGCAGTGTCACCACCGTAATTGTTTTTACTGTGGGAATTTAAGTGGCAACCCTGTAATATTATTGAACGCATTGCTGTTGTAGATTTCAATTTCAAACGGTACATATCCACGGTCAGAAAAAGCTGAAACTAGCTAAGTTTTGTGCCCTCAAAATAATGCTCTCAACGCATGTGGTGTCGTAAATGTCATTTTCACAAGTAGATTGAAGAATTTTCTTTTCGTACATATGTGTTGGCAACGCAAGTTTGCTGGTCTCTGAGAAAAAAAGTTTACTCCGAACACGCTGCATGTAGTTCATGCTTCAGCTAGGCGGCTTTTCCCCGCTTTACGGCAGCATATCTTTACTGTTGTTGATTTCCGGTAAAACCTTACTCTCGAACTGGTCGAAAATCAACTTTTATCTATTTAGAAAGACCCCGATCGATCCCCGAGCCTGGCCTCCTTGATTCAGGCTGTCAACGGATCCCCTACATTATTCCGCATTTATCGTGTCAAGAAAATTTAATACACACAGGCCACGTATGCAAGTTCCTTGCACTCATGACTTACTTGAACCGCTGTGGAGTTGTTGTGGTCAGGCTACAACGGTGATTAGGATGGAGTCGCATGAAGCAAACATCGGCAGGTGATTTTTACTAGAAGTACTTGCGATACTCTTGCCCTTACATTCTGCGGATGCTTCATACTGTTATAATATCACTTTCGTTAGCGATCGAAACCTGGAAGTAAAGGGAAAGTTGTGTTGCAATTCTAAATTAATTTGATCTTCATCATAACTCTTAATTCTGATATTTTCCGGAAAATTTATCAACGTTATAGCATATATATTGATAACACTTCTAATGTTTCAAGCAATTGCGCGGTATTTCTACTACGGCACATGGAACCGCCACATATAATACCCTCATAGTCAACTTCAAGTATTTAATCAGTATTAACTTAAAATAAACCCCGGAGTGTTAATCTCAGTTTTAAATCAAGCATGAATCTTATAATGAAACTGAAATATGTTTTACTCCTCAAAAAATAATACATTTTAGTTGATGGCACTCTCTCTCCTTTAAGCGATTACAATAATATATCCTTTTTCTCCCAATTTTCTACACCAATTCGTTACTCTTTAGTAATCTCACTATCAACGCTGGGTTTTGTCATGTATACCCACACAGCTATATTTGAATGAGACTGGATAAACTTAAGTTTCCTTTACGGATAACATTTCCAAGGGTAGTAAGGCTCGATAATGTTACAAACATTTATATGGAATCCCCGTTAATATCGACTAGAAAATTGTGCTATTATCACCACAGGGAATGTATCACGAATTGTCTTTACAGAGGGCAGGCAGTGCCCTTATGGAGAGTAGTCGAAATTCAATATTCTAAACTATGGTAACTATGAAGTCTATAATTTTCTTCCTGTAGAAGAATAACTAGTAAATATTACACTATGCCATTTGCACTTACAAATATAATGATTTTCCAAGAAGATATCCACATTTGTGAATACATAAATATTGTAAAAGACTGATACTCGAGGGCCAGGTCATCACACATCGAATCGCATATATCACGACTGCGGGCACCCGTAGGTATATATGTAGGAGGGTGACATAAAATTAAGCCTCACAATGGAGAAGAATGATAGTGAGAAGTTCAGGGTAGACAGGATATAGTCGAGTAAGCCTTCCAACCATCGGCATCGTCCTGCACGATTCCCACAGACAAGAACCCGGGGACCGACCCTGCCGGGAATTGAACACGTATAGCCTTAGTGAGAGGCGAATGCTCCGGCCGCTTCGTCAACGACTGCCCTGCACTGTTGTTCAATAATCATTAATAAACATAAGTAAAGTATTTGTTTATGTATTTGCCGACAATTATTAGTGGAATAGGAATCAACAGTCATCCGGTTGAATTTCATCTGCATCTACGTAGTGTCAAGAGTCTGTGGAAGGCATACCACTAGTCAAATATGACGGAGGTGCACGCATTGCATCATCATTCCATGTGTCAAGAGACAATAAATCGTCGCGTTGTAGACCGTGACAGCCTAGGAATGATACTAGCGTCACCTCAATGGGCGGTCTCCACTCCTCACGTGTTATTCCTTTCTGAAAAAGATTCAACCAGTGTTCAGACCGGGCCACATCCCAATTTTCATGCTGGGTAACTATCTCGTTTGTCTTCTGCCGTATGTGAAATGGTTTTAAAAAATCGCTCCAGGTGAACTCAGATATATTTCCTTATTGGTGTCGTACCATCCTGTTATAGATGCTAGGGACGACTGGCTTTGTCATTGATCTAACAGTATAGGAGGAAATATTTTATATTTCTTAACGATAAGTACATCATTAGAAGAATTCTAATTATTTACAACTTACGTGGTGAATACTTTAATGAACGATTTTACGAGATGGGAACCTATTTATTCAGATTTGTTAGCAGCATTAATTTTAATACGTTTCATTTTGTGGATATAATTTCTTACCTCACAAATTATAGGAGAAAAAATATATCATTAACCTCGTGCCGAACACTAAATGAAAGTATATAATACTTACAACTGCAACACTAGGTTGTACAATGGAATAGAAAATACGGTTTCTAAGACAGACGCGTTTCCTCATGAAGTTCATGTGTCCCTGACTTCTGTATTACAGCTAGTTTCTATCTTCACATTACTTTATCCTCAACATTATTCAATATATGCACTTATGCTACCTACTTATCGTTAATTACATTTCAGTAAAGTGTACGTGTTTGCACTAGTGAATATCGAACATCTCGAAATATGCATTTTAAACCCACTAGAATACCCATAGGTAGGTAAGGCTTTCAGTAATTGTTTTCAGTATTAACTACTCACGTAATTTATATATTATTTCAGTTTCACAAGCTGTACTAACGAAATAATGTTGATTTAGATAATAATAATATACTACATCGATTCTTGTAACCTACCCCTTGTAATTCGAGTCGCTGTTCTCCAACCCCTCTCCCAGTGACAGTGAAATGTTGCAACGGTTACCATTTGGACCCGCATTCGGGAGGACAGAAACAGACATGAGGCCATTTTAGTTATGTGTTTTCATTGTTTCCTGAAATCACTACAGTCGAACGCTGGGAGGGTTCGTAAATAAAGGCTATGGTCAATTATTCTCCCTGTCCATGCCATAGTGTTAATTTGTAAGTCACAGCCTCTAATGAACATGCAGTATACTAGACTTATAACTTACATTACTTTCCACCCTACGTTTTCCTTCCTCGGTCTTAGTGGTTATTTCATTATGCGACTGATTTAGTGCTGCAGTTGGGTAGCAATATTATCACTTGTTAACGTGAATTAAATTGTACATAAAAAATTACACGATCCCTACATGCAATAATCCATGGGATCGACCCCGCCGGGATTCGAACCGTATTGCATTGGTGGGATTTAAGTGCTCTATCCACTGCGCAAATCGCGGCCCCAAATTTGTAATGGACCTAAAATCTTACTTCCTACGCATAAATACGACATATAAATTGATATTGTCACTGCTTCCAACAAGCGCATATTATCCAGGGAACTACCCTAAGAGGAGAGGCTGCAGAGAGGCATGGAACAGCGACAAGAAGGCAGCGTTAATACGCTCGTCTTCGACAATACCCACCATGTTTTCCACATAAGGAGGAAATCACGAGTTACCACACCGGTAACTGAACCTAGTTACCCTGACAGTGGGAAGTGGTTCGCCTGACTACTACACCACCACATCAATGGAATGAGCAAGTTATAGCAAATAGTGTCAGAAGAACGAATGACTCATTTTACAATTAATGCTTGGCTATTATTTTAGTCTATGATACATCGTCTAAATAACATTAAATGTGGCCAATTTTCCTGCAAGAAGTTCCATGCAAGATGTGTTAAAATTTACGCAAATGGGAGGAAAAGGACATTAATTGATGGATTCCTTTTGCAACAGCACTTTTTAAAATTATAGAAGAAACTCACTAAATTTCTTAGCGCTAAGCTAATGAAAATTAAAGCCTTTAATGATTGTTATGAAGCAGATAAAATAATTAGCTTAATAAAACTGTAATATGAAAAAAAGCGCAGATCATATTAAAAAATAGACAACACTACGGACACTCAACTACAGTAAATATACTTTTTCTTTTTTCCGCTTGTCACATTCGTTATATAAAATTTAGGTGAATTTTTATAAAATTAAAGATTAGGGAATGACTTCTTGTGTTAATAAATCGAATATATAATAACGGCCGAAAGTTTACTTTTACATAATGATACAGTTTATTTTGGGTACTAAATTTATAATTTGGAAAGCGAGGGTAATTGTCAACAAATGTTTCTAATTATTTATGCTCTGTATTTTCATAAACAACTAGTGACAACATCACAAAATAGTTAGTATAAATGTACATTTGAAAAATAAGATTAATAAAATGTCCAATGTTACGTGATAAAATACACCCCTAGTAAAATATTTAAAAAAATATACGTATAATTCCCCGACTTGAAAACGAAATCTTTCAAAACATTGCAACCTGTTCGTTTCAATAGTTGTCATTGTAGAGAAGTTACAAAAGTAACGTGAAATTCATATTTTCAAAGTTGTCTTCTTTCGTTGCTCATAGCTTTTATTGTTTAAGAAAATCCCTTAAAGGCTGTTTACATTTTAGTGAGCAATTTGAAGATGTCTCGTAAAGATGTGAAGTTAAAAAGGAGTATTGTGCTATGACATCAGAAGTAAAGTTTTGAGGACCGTAGAGCTTTATAAACAGTTATTATCAAATAAGCTGCTACACGTTTATCATAAAGTGGGGGGGATTATATATATATATATATATATACATATATATATATATATATATATATATATATATATATACATATATATATATGTATACATATAGGCCTGTGATTTTTTGTGAAAAGTATTTTGCAACAAATGGTTGCAATGACTCACGTGCACATCTGCGGCCTTGCTTCATTTGTCAGTGGCAGAATGCATTAGTGCAGAGGTGTCGCTCATTAGACTGTGCCAATCAGGACAGGGTTACTACAATACAATAAATGAGAGTTAACAATATGCAATCACTGAGACATCAAGCAGAGCTACAGATGTTCACATAAGGCATTGAAACAAATTGTGGCAAAACTGTATCCACCGAAATCACTGACTCAATTTAAAGACACATGCATATATATATACCCGATGGATTGGGACAGAGTGTATTTATTTTCAGTAGCAAACATGTTATTATAGTTTGCTATGTCAGCGAATACAGTAGGAGTAAAATTATTGTTAAAATTACGAAAAAAACTTGTATTATGCCACGAAATTTTAAACATTAAAACGAAAGACTAAAGTTTTTATAAACAATGGAATTTGTAAAGTCTGTTTTCAATGTTGAATTAATTGCAGCACACACACACATAAATCCATAACTTAACAGGCAAACATATATATATATATATATATATATGTATATATATATATATACATATACGAAAAGTAAGCAAAAATGGTGTGTGTATACATATATTAACACACTATTTTTACTTACTTTTTCATTAGCTGTTCCTACACAAAATAAAGCACTCAATTCCGACATAATTTGCATGTATTTTAATTATTTAATCTAAAATACGTTATTTTCTAATAAACTACCCATTTTTAATTTTTATGACATGCGTTTCGAACATTAACATACGTGTGTCATGGATTAATGCGGTCTAACCGTATTTTTAATTCTTGAACTATTCTCTGATCTGGAACGTTGACTATGAAAATATGAGGCAAAACTCCTGCTGTCCGCTGCTACATCAGTAACGGCCACTAGGGTGACAAACGGAGAAATTAACGGTTTGCTTGTTGGTAGTAATAAGGCTTAGCACACTTTGCATTTGGTGCGCGGAGAAAATGCTGCTAATTTAGTAGCAGGTCAAGCTTTGACTCACGGGAGACCGTTAACGCTAATTTCACGAACAAACAACCTGCCTCGTAGAACCACGTTACATGCACAAAGTAAAAAATTAACTCCAAAATGGAATAATGGAGCCTTGAATGCGTGTATAACAATGCCCATTTTAGACACGATATTTACTATTATGTTGTAGCCAAGTGCTTTTAAATTTATGTGGTGAACAAACATGACCCTACGGGAATAAGGCAGTGACTGCGCAAAGTGAATTCTGCGATACAAATAGAGTTGATTTAAAATACACATGTGTGTATATAGCGTATATATATATATATATATATATATATATATATATATATATATATATATATATATATATACACACACACATAAAACTGTGTAGGTATATTAAGATAATTGTGTTTAATAACTCAATACCTTTTGGCAAGCAAGACATACACAAAGAATTACCTATACACGTGGTGACATTTTAAACGACTAGAAAATTTTTTTTGATAAATTACTACTAAATTATTGCGTAACACACAAAATATTAGCGTAAAATTACAGTGCTGTTTGTAATTACGTTTTTATTTATTCTTTGCCATGTAATTTTACAGTCTAAAAACTCATTTGATGACATACGACACATTTTATTTTGGTAAGGAAAGGTTTTGCTTAAATTTGAACTTTGACAATCTAGTTTTGCTGCAAAAATATTGTTTTAAATACACAGAACAAGTAAAAAATTGCATTGCAATTAAAATAGTTATGTTATGATCTGTTCAAGTTAGACATTTTTACGAAAAAATTTACGTTAAAATTATTTAATTTATTAAGAATATTAACTTTTCTTTTACGAAAAGTTTTGAATGAAACCAGTAAATAACACTAAGCATATTGCTATATGATTTTATTTTCCTTATCTTTAAATATATCTTTACTGTGGGAATTTTGTCTTTTATTTACCGAAGAAGTTTTAGCATTGTAATTTTTTTTTGTAAAATAGCACGTTTGTTCACACTCATTTTATTTACACATATAACCTAAGCTTCCGCTGTTGCATATTTACTTTTGTTTAATGACAATAAACTTGAGAAATTTTCGAACTAATACGATCACGTTGCTGGAAATAACGCGAAAGTTAAAAAAGATAACTAGCCGAGTTTGGAGCAACAAATATAAGTAAAACAAAACCCGTTAAGTTACGAAACTAAACACAAATGTACAATATAAATAACAAAATAACTGAAAATACTCCGGGGACCATTAGGCAAAGTCAACGTGATACATGGCGATGTCACAGCCGTAAGACTTTACGACACACAGATGACTTCTACCGTTTTAAAATGATGTATTGAAATCAATTATCCGAGTGTCGAAAAAGTACTTCATAACTTTCCTTTGATCTATACCACTAAATTAATTAAAAGCAGTTGATTTCGTAGACGACGAATCTTCAAGTCTCGCTGATCCTATCGTAACGGTATAGCCAAGCAACCTAAAGTCTAAAAACCGTTTATGAGACCATTTATCGGAGAATATTTAGTTTGCTCAGTAGATGAATATTTGGTTAAGTTGAATTTAAAGGTGCCACTCGTACGAAGTTTTTGCATTTGAATTTACAATTTTCTTATACATATGAAGTTGCAACATTTCTATAAGAAAAACTTATGTTTAAAAAAAATTTCAAGGTATTTAAAATTTTCTTTCTGAAGGAAGTAGAGTGCTTTGAAGGTAATATTGTTTTATATTTTAGGATAATATTAGTAAGCAACAAAAAAGGGTACATTTTTAAAATTTAAAACTATTTTTTTCTGGGTATTAAATCTGTCAATATCACAGCATTGTAGTTTTTTTGTAACCGTAAAAATACTAAATGAATTAATGAACTCAAACTACGGTGACATATAAATATTGCTTTCCATAGTTTGATCACACAGTAAGAAATTTTAGTATTAAAAAAATTAACGAAATAAATAAAATAATATGTTGTAATATTTGTAATAAATCTCACTCTTATAAAGCGACAAAAATATGTAAAAAAATGACAAGAATTTAAATAACGATGCAGAAAATTATTTACCCTAAAAAGATTAATCAACATTAGTATTTAAGATTCCTTATAGTCTATGGCTTCACACATATTTGATCTAAGTGAGTTCTGCAGTACACTGCAAAAAATTAAGCAACGAAAATAGGTATTTTTTTGTGAAAATTGTGTTATTTACAGCTCCAACTGACTGTCCATGGGTATCCATATAATACATATAATGGATTATATTTTGTCCTATGTCCTTTTTATAAATCACTGAAGATAACCACACATGTATAAATATGTACTGCATGTTTTATTTGTTTCCAGAGTACGCATGAAGACTTTTAAAAGAGACGGTTAAGTGAACATTTTAATTGTTTTAATAATTTTAAATTTGTACGATATATGGTTTGTTTTGTAGGCATACATTGCGACTGTTGGTTACTGTTATGAAAATTTTAGGTTCTGTTTTTTTCTGAATTATAGCAAGTTAAAGTAAAATTTTGCATAAAACTCTTTTCTGCAGCAATGGAAAACCAAATTACTTACCGAAATGAAAAAAATTCACTCTTGAATATTAATGTCACGAGCTTAGCCAATCCATGTACACAAACTGCACTGAATATTTTGTATTAAAAAGTATCGAATTAGAAATAAATTTTGTAATAAAACAAAACACAAAAAAAAATCTATGTGGTTTTATGCATATCTTGGCGCAGTCCGTGACACTGTTAGTCAGTCAATATTTTTCACTTCGGTAAGACAATTAGTTTTCCTTTCTTGCATAAAACCGTTTTTTTTTTAATTCGGACCTAAACTTGATATTATACGAGAACTATTAAAGTTAAAATAATTTCATTACAGTACAAATATTCACAATGTAGGCCTATATAAAACATAGAGATGATGAAATTTCGCGAATTAAATGACCTGCATGTTAGAATCAAATATCTTATGCTTACTCATGAGCTGTCTATTCGTTGATTGTCTGCTGTTCCACTGAGTAGCAGCTAGTGGACAAATGGTCGGGACTTGAGTATGCATAGGATATTTGATTCTAGCATGCAGGTCATTGAATTCACGAAATTTCACCATCTCTAGAGTCATTTGGGGTAGCATTGTACCGGGGATTTTCTTTTATATAGTAGCTATGTGGCATTCAACCAAGTTGCAAACTTTAAGATTAACAAATTTATTTATCTAGAACACAACCGCATTCTTAAATTCTGAAATACTTCATTTGACATTAAACTTGGCTGGTGGTACAAAGTTGCCCTGACCGGTACAAGTTACCCAAAGTGACTGTACATATACAAGTTATTAAAACATTAAAATTTTTGGCTAATTCTCCTTGAATATACACAGCCAAGTAGATTTAATCACGAACGGTAACCACATAACGGGTACGTCAAGTTTTCAGAACACGAACATTCACTTAATGTTTTCTATAATTTTTAACTAGTCTAGACTTAGATTTTGGCAATTTATACATATAAGACTAAACCATTAATGTATAAAACCAGTTTAAACAGGTTGGAAATTAAAAACGTAAGCGTCCGAGTGTTTGCATTGCTGTCACAACCAACTTCGCTATCTGTAAAACTTGAGACTCTTGTTGTGTTGTCGAATTTATTGCTACACAAAAATGCTCGATAAAAGTGGATTGTAAACCCGATTGTGTTTCATGTTGAATGTGTCCACTGTTCTCGCTATTGCAAAAGCAGATATTGTGAAGGGCATCTAAAAAGTTTAGGTTCTCAATATGTTTGGAATTTCATATTGTCAGTTAATATATTTTATTTTTTGAGTTCCATTATTGAATATATCACGAAATTATATGAAACAGCCTTTAAATTGCCAGTTATGTATAATGTGATCAATTCAATAACACCATGTACAAGGTTAAAACATTTGTTATATGTGTGTTTGGTTACGGTTTATTAATTTTAAGCTTATTTTGATAACGTTTTATGTATCTACAAACTTGGGGAGAGAAGGCTATGGCAAATATTTCTTCTTCACTTGTACATGATAAATAAACCCTACCATCTAATACTCAAAGTCCTATTTATGAGTTTACTTACAAGAGTCGCCAGATACTTGGATAGTTTTTATTTTTCAAACTGACATTTTTTTACTACGGCAAAAGGAAATTAAAAGAGTTTCAAAGTTAAAATCATGTCACAGTTACGTTTCTTTTTACATTGCATGATATACTTTACGAAAAAAATTACAACAGAAACATGTAAATTACTATTTTGAAAGCATCTGGCTGGACACTTAAGGCCATGAACTTTCATTTATTTCGAACAATTGCAAATAACTCGAATATTTTTTAACCGAATGCTTTGAAAAAAGTTTGAGACTGTTTACAGTCATACGATACACAAGTTTGCCAGAGAGGATTTTTTTTTTTTTTTTTTTTTTTTTAAATAATGTACCGTTTGCTAGCGAAAAATTATTTTGCTTCAGTTTGGATTATTTTGACAACAAAATACTTGATATTTCAAGGGCAAAAATCTAAAAATCCGTAAGGTGTATTGCAACAGAAGAATTCATGTACAAACGATGAATTTATAAGTGTTAAAACTGCCAAAATGAATTTTTGATATATGTATTAATATGCGTTATTTATTTATTTATTTTTTTTCGAAACCTGTGAAAAACTAAAGAGCGAGGTCTTAAACTTATCAGTGATACAAAAGAAAAGCGCCGTGATATCAGCACGCACATTCATAAACATGTGAGGGGATGTACCTGTTACACGTGTTCTGATAACACATCGATATAGCACGAACGTAAAGCCCGGTCCGTATCCCAGAGACTAGTAGGGGGAACGTGGTGGATGTGTCCATCCCCCCATCCCGCCAATTTCCCGACACCTCATACACTCAAAGCAAAGTCTGCTTCATGCTCCGGTGGGCCAGATGGAATGTTGGATGAGTTTCTGAGCGCCGTATCACCGGGAAGGATTGGGGGGAAACAGGAGCGGGCGGCTCTCTATACCAGCGGTCTCCGAACCCTCCAGCATTAACTTAGCAATTCAAAACATCCTGCCTCTGCGGGCTGCGGTAAAGGTCGCGGACGGAAATTGATGTCCTGTGCGAGGTGGCGCGATCGATACCTTCCTAGGGGGGGCTTGCGGTGGAGAGGGGAAAGCCACCGGTTAAGGGGGGAAAGGGGACTTGTGTTCCCCTCCCCTGGAGATTTATTACAGAGTTGACCTAGTTCACTGTCCCTTATTGACTGTTGTTTCTGAGGACCCCTAGCTAGGAGCTGCTGATGCCGAATTAAGATTTGTATTTCTTTTCCCTTCAAGAACTCGGGGCCTAGGTCGCAATAATTTATCACAATTTAGCCTTATCGTTGTTTGCATTAAGTTAATTTATCGGCATACACAGTTATAGCCACCACCCCTACCCTCTTTACATGCACTTAAAATGGTGTGTACATGTAGGGTTGTACGGTTATTCAAATTTTGACGAAACTACTTAACACATTATATATTTATTTATTTACACGAAAATAACATACTTTAAACGATGTCTTCATAAGTTAAAAAATTTGGCCAACTTAATACAAACACATTTGAATCGGGAATTCGCGAAAGGGACCAAGAACACTTTTTGAGCAAATTCAGGTTTTACGAGATTTCGACTCTCCAAAGCATTCTCTTAGCTGTCAGCAACAAAAGAAACCCAGTCCTATACAAGAAATATGTTAAATGGACTAGTCCATGAATGTACAAATAGCGTGCTATTTTGCTTATGACTTACATGATTGTAGTTGAATAATAATTTTCAATGTGGCTTGGTAGTTTTTCACTAGCATATACTAAGGTTCCAATAGTCTACACCAAATACATTATGCTTTCTCTGATAGTGTAATACAAAACACTGCTTTATGGGTAAAAGGTACTGGGTGGTGTTTTGTTTTCAAAATATGTTTCTATGTATCATATTATTAGTTTTTCGCTAGAATATACCAACATTGCTATAGGCCCAATATATACACTCAAGGCACTACGTTTTATGTGCCATTAGTAGAAAAAACACTACTTATTTTTTAAAATGTATAAATTCCAATAACATTATCAATTTTAAAAAAATAAAATATAAATGCGTGTCTATGTCAGTTAAATTTCATATTATTCCACACACACTATACTTTCAAGT
The DNA here is from genome assembly GCA_003012365.1 of Medauroidea extradentata. Lineage (NCBI taxonomy): Eukaryota > Metazoa > Arthropoda > Insecta > Phasmatodea > Phasmatidae > Medauroidea > Medauroidea extradentata. Next base: position 42,184 of record PNEQ01012347.1, read on the forward strand.
TATCCCTTATTGATGACCTGTTTCACTCCCAGATCCACTATAGTAAGTTTTTTGTTGTTTCCCAGCAATCTACTCACTTGGACTTGGTCCCTTTTGCAAATTCCTAATACAATTGTAGACCTAAACCTTTCTAAACAGCAAAAAAACTTAGTTTTTCATACTGCAGTACCTAGGTAAAAACCAACCGAATTTTAAAAAAAAAAATATATATATATAACTAAGGTAGAACTATGTGATGTATCATGTACTACACTTTTTACAAAAACAAGGATATGGTGTCAGCTGAAGAGCCACAGCAGAAATAATAATAGTAACCACTGCATACTCCATGTAAGGTTCTTAACTGTAAACATAAGTCAGCAGTGCCCTTAGTGATCCATCCATGCTGTTTAACACACACAATCATAGCATATATCGAGACACTTTATAACTGCTGACTATCAGGTTCACATTAACCTCGGCAGTTACCTGCAACCATTTATAATAGTTTAGTCCTCAATTTACGTCGGAATTAGGTTCATGAAAACAGTGAAGCAAATTTAAACGACTTAAATTGAGCCATACCAGCCTCGTTCATAACCTATAACCAATCCTTTATGTAACATAAGAAATTTAACTTCTGCGCTCATGACTGGCTTAACGGTATCGCGCAAGATTGGATAGCCTAAACGACGTTATTCTAAATCAGCGACTACTTAAATTGAATAATGGGTACTCTAACGTTAGCTACATTAATCGTAAAAAGATATGAAGCGGTAGGACGTAAATCTAGGGCTTAAGGGCGCGGTCTACCACAATTTTCATCATCATTATATTATTTTTTATTTGTACTACATATTTTTTTCTTATTTTGGACACAAAATGTGACTGAATTTGGCTCTTATGAAATTTTTTTTATCTCTCATAGTTTTCGCGTAATGGCTTGTTAAAGTCATATTTTGCATGTTCCCGTTGTAATGACCACACTAAAACCAAGTAATATACCAAACTAAAAAAAATCACTGTCGATGAAGACATTGCAGGCTACAATGACATGCTCATAAAATTAAAGAATAAAAATTATCTGTATTTAAAAAAAAATTATTGAATTTTTAAAATTTTTATTTTCAGTTTCAGCATTTTTTTTTTTAAATTCAAATAATTTGTATTCTTTAATTTTATGAGCATGTCATTGTAGCCTGCAATGCCTTTATCCTCTGTGATTTTTTTCAGTTTGGTATATCAGTTGGTTTTAGTGTGGTCGTTAAAACGGAAACATGCAAAATATGACTTTAACAAGCCATTACGCGAAAACTATGAGAGATAAAAAATTTTCATAAAAGCCAAATTTAGTCACATTTTGTGTCTAAAATAAGAAAAAAATATGTAGTACAAATAAAAAATAAAATAATGATGATGAAAATTGCGATAAACTTTGCCACACACAGTCAACGAGTTTACCTTTATTGAATACATGCTAACTCACTAACATGTATTTAAATTTGGCCCATATAGTTTCTAAATTTATCTTTACAACATTCACGTTTGTAAACTTTACCTAAAATTATTGTTGTAAGAGCTAATAAAATTATTTACTTTCATCTGCACCATGTCTTTTCAGGTTGTTCTTGGGGGTCAAGATTTTTTTGGTGACAGTGACCTTTTTGCATTTTTTTTATTAATTAAGCATGTATAAATTAGAAACTTTAATAACAAACATTCAGTTTTATGTGATTACGTTAGTATTATTTAAATAACAACATACACAAAACATGTTTTTACACGCTTCCTTCTAAATCCAGGGGGCAACCGCCCTCCCCTCCCTACCGAAATGACGGCCTGTATAAAAAGGTAGGCAAGTGGTATTTTGTCATTCTACTGCAATAACGTTTTCAGTAATTTGCTGAAGATTATTAGGGCGTAAATTATTCAGAGAAAATGTAGAAATACAGTAAAACAAGGAAAGTATTGTTCACTACATGACTTTACAGAAATCTAGTTTAGTTTTTACCCAATCACTATACTTCAGAATTTAGCATTCAGGAAAAGCAGGTTTCGACGTTGTTGGAGAGCTAGGAAATAGTGCCTGTATACCATAAATTCTATTATTAAATACAGTCCTGTCATTGCATGAAGTGTGCCATTTTTCGAATGGGTGACCGTATTCAAGATAAGATCATAAGTTTCGTTCAAATATTCTTCTAATATGTTGCGTTACAGTTCAAGCACAAGGCGACCGCTTTAAGAACCTTATTTAAGGCGGTAACTATTTTTTTAAGCTTAAACGAGTACAAATGTAAAATATCTGTCGGGCAGTTTTGTTTAAAATGTTTTTTATTCATGACAGCTACTTTTTATCAAATCAAGAAATTATACGGTTTCATCTAAAAAGTAAATTAACGATTATTTCGTTAATTACATAATTAGGTAAAACCATAGTATTTACTGCCTTGAAAAAAATTAGCCAACATGGAGAAAACGATTTTAAGCATAACTGCCACACAGATTTTTTTATATCTGCTTTTGTTTAGGCGTAAAATCAAATATCTCTAAAATAATGTATATACTAGAGAGCGTGGCCTTAAAAGGCTTAGGAATCTAACCCACGGACAAACTAAAACTTGTTTACAAATTACTTTCGACTACGGTAAGGTTTCATTCAAAAATTAAGGAAATAATAGGCTGTATAGTTCATAATAATACGGCGAAAAATACACGTTAACAGCCGACGTAAATAAGTAATTTAGACAAGACTATTGGAATACTTCTCACAGTAAATAATTATTTGAGCATTATGCCGTGTTCAGATCATACGCTCCCCACCAAGGCGTTCCGAGGTCAAATCCCGTTGGGGACGGTCGCTGGATTTTCATACGTGGGAATCGTGCCGGACTATGCCGTTGGTCGGTGGTTTTCTCTGGGATCTCCCATTTACCCCGCCTCTTAATTCCGGCGCTGGTCCATAGTCACCTGATGTCACCCCTCACCAGAGCTAAAGACCTCGGTGCGCCGACCAAAATCTCTCACTCACACATTGTGCTATGCTGTGTTGTGTATTCATACAAAACGAATAATCTAAATTCGTACCATGTTTCACATAATATAATGTGATAGTTAATTCCTTTAGTTTTACGATAGGTTGTATTCATAGTTTGTTTTCTTGTACCCTTAAAAACATTATGCTAAAGTTTGTTACCGTGTTTTAGAAACACTGCAGTATACAGTATGAGTTAAAATTTAATTGAGAAGCTCCATCACATAATGATTTCCTTAAAAAATTATATATAGTCTAAGGCAAAATGTACACAAATAATTTCCTGTGTTTAAATTACTTAAGAAAATAAGCATCTTCACATTATATCCTCTTAACATAATTATCTCACTTGCGCTGGCTTTTTTGTTGCTCATTTTGCACCAATCAGGACGTTCACCTTGTTGTATTTTTATATATTTACAATTTCTCGACAACTATTCACCTGAGAGTGTTTCGACAATATTTTTTGTGTATTTCTACTTACTCACAGCGTTATGTTTAAATAGTTAATAAATGTGTAAGATTTACGTCACTTGATATTGAGGCTCTGCTTGATCGCAAATTTAATTTTAATTCCTCCACAGCGAGACATAGCTTCCTTCTTAACGAAACTCGTCGGTTCACACATAACTTGCATCGCTCGCAGTGCACGCAGAAATCTTGGAGAGGGGCGCGTAGGAAGATACAAAGTGCTGAAGCCGATATTTGCAGTTTCCCTCAGCTCGGCAGTAACTCTCCGAGCAGACGAAGCGGCTGTAACAGTTTTATCAACTGACGTTTGAGCCATCACACCGAGTTTTATAGCCTCACTTCGTCACCTCGCAGCCTACTTCCTTTGACGAGGTGGAAAGAGATGCCGCCCTGGCAGTGGGGTGGCGCTAAAACCCACTAAGTCCCAGGCCATAATTTTCACTCGGCGTCTTTCTCGTCTTACTCCTACCCTTTTGTCACCTTATCTCCCTTTCCGCCCTCTTGTCTCTTCTCGTGGCTCTGTCATACCATCCAGAATGCTGAGATCGGATATTGCTCATTTCCTTACGTGACGTTCGAACTGTTACACGGCTAAGGGAGTTTATCTGCAGTACGAGCTGTCTGAAATACATGTTTTATTTACATGTGAAGTGTTTAATTTTATTTCAGATAGATATTTCTGCGAACTGAGATCGAATTTGTGTTTTGTAAACATTACGCATACAAGGGAAACGACTTTGAAGCTCTTGAACATGCATGTTTAATACGGCTTGGAATTCAAGTGAACATTAAAAACTTTACAACAACAATACCATTTAAGTCGTTTTATATTTTTAAAAATAAATGAATTTTTCACAGTCACTCAAACGCACAATACAGCATAATATGTCTAATTATTTAAATTTAATACTAGTGAATTTTTTTTATTCGGCGATTAACGAAACGTAACTTGCAGGTACGGAGAGACATTAATTCCTTATGGAAAGCGAGCAAAAACTATTCATCTTCATCAGAAAATGTATTATTGCCAAGCGATCCTTTTAAGTAAGTTTTTAAAATCGACCAGAGCGAGTGCATTGCCTGGGCTATTTAATTCTTCAGATATGTTTTCTTGTGATTAACTTACAAGGTTAATACGAACAAATATATAGTATAATAATGGCGAAAATTAAAAAAAAAGTCTTAATTTAAAATAAAAGTAAAAATTATAAAATTAATGGCTTCTATCTGTGAATAGCGTAAAATAAAACCGTTAGTTATACAATAGTTGAAGAAAAATATTTTACCTGAAAAACCACCCTACACACGTTAGGCATAAAAAAAATTTAAAAATATTTTTTTTGGGATAACTGTTCTCACTCACACACACACTGCTCACCCAACTGTAAAGTAATGTTATTACAACGGTACGTCGTGTACTACATAGTTAGGTTTGCCCCACTAAATTCTTTTAAAATTGATATTTTATACAAGTTTCGAGCACATGAGTTGTATTTATCATTTCGTGACCAGTTCACAATCAGAAGATCAGACAAGCGGGAAAGGACCTGTCATAAAATACATGCCTCTGAGAAACCTCTGACATGATCTGGCATGTAATCAATCGTGCGGTTGAAGACGAATGGAAACACGAAGCGGTCAGAATTGATGTAGGGGGATGGGGGTGGATGATGGGTCAGATCACGGGTTACTTCTTATAAAGTAACAAGAAGTATGTCAGAGGATTTGGATATAGGCTGCCGGATAAGAAATACTATATTTTCACATTTCGCACAACACCATGGATTTTGTATACTTGATAACATTTAGAAAAACAATATGATTGTTATAGTTACAAATTTATCACGAAGCACGTAACAAGGATGACTTTTTACACATACTCGCACAGAGTGTGTATAAAAACAACTGATATTTTTAGTAATTTAATTCATTAGTCATATACGGAGGTATTATGGAAGGGCTATCGATGCTACGTTAGTTTTGAATACTTGCAAAAATGCTTTAAAATGTAAAAGTCATTACGTTGCAATAATATGCTTAAATTACCTGTTAACGCGGAACTTCGTATATGTATATTTGTGTACATTAAATAGCCTAAAAATAAGGACTGGAGAATTTTATAGAATTAACTAGCTGGCCTACTGTGGCTTTGCCCGCGTGAAATTATGTAATGTAAACAGTAACACTGGATAAAATATGTAATGAAGACATTTAACAGCTAGCGTACTCAATAACAGTGAACTGTAAATTGTCTAAGCTCAGTGTAAAGAGCGTGCACAATATGCTCGTATGATGTCATAGTAATTCCCATCGCAAAGTCTTGCTCGACATACAAACCCCTAACCCCAACCCTCTCACACCACAAACTTTATACAATATCTGAGAGAATTCTTAAAGCCTGGCCGTGATAATTCATTCGTATATACAGACTAGCAGTCCCCTGCGGCTTTGCTCGCGAGTATTATTCGTAACTGATAATATTTACTTTAATTGAAAAACCTCTTTGTACACAAGATTGGTACTTCAGTCATCAAGTGTTATAATGTCCAAGCGGCTAGTTGAACTAATTCTGCAGAAGGATAAGTAGCTATAGCTGTCCATGCGAAAAGCAGTCTTAAGTTTGTCCCTGCCACTAACAGCGACTTCGCCTGGGCCTTATTTATAAAACTGCCAATTTGACGTTCTATGGTAGTTACAGACACCTAAGGTAAGAGGTTAATCGAATGAGAAACATCTGTTTACCCTGTGCACAACCATTGGTGACGGTGCCCTCAATTATATATTGTCAAAATATTCACTT
>PNEQ01012348.1:0-48468 GCA_003012365.1 Medauroidea extradentata
CCTATATTTCACAATTATCTTACGGTAAAATACCTACTGCGTGATTCCGGTAATTACAGTAATGATATAGTTGGTCTTTTTTTATTTCACTGCGAGTAAAATATTTTACACATAAGGACTTTGCCTCACAGCAATGGCTGTTTTATTTAACACTCCAAAAAAAAAAAAAAACTACTTTCACGCACTTCCGACATACGAGAGGTTATCACTAGTAATGACGATGTGCTAAACATCAAACATCATAGTAAGCCAGCAGCAGTTGGTAATTACTTCTGCATTCTGCATAATGTTAAGAATATTGAGTTACTATGCAATGGCTCAGAGTTTATTGCGGTTGTAATTTGTGATGTATTTTAGCTCTTATATGCATAGCTGTGCAACGTAATGCCCGGACCCGCTCTCTGTCAGAACTCCCGAATTGCTGTCACATCGGCTATAAATCTCATCGGGGTTGCTGATTCCACTGCGGCATCTGGTTGATTGATGTTGGCGTTCTGATTGTCTCGCTTCGTTTATTGGCGGCTGCGATGGCTTGTTTTACCGCTCACCCTATCAAATAAAAATGTCGATACGTGCAGTAATTGATGGCTACCTTCAATGAACTGCAAGCGTTCTTGAACCGAAATGTGTCGCAGTATCTAATTACTGACCCTAATAGAATATATACCCGTTTTATTTTTTGTGACCGTTTATTGTGAAATCTCTGCATGTATTTCTGATTCGAAACCTATGACACATTCTATATCTGAATTGCATTTTCGAAGCATTGTCATCCCTGATTAATCGTCAAACTGTTTACTTTATTCAAATACCAGCTGACTGAACTCAGAAAACAAGTATAGTTTTATTTATGGTCGCTTACACTGTGGCAAACTGCCTAATTACAACAATAACAGGGAGATGCTTGTTTGATTTACCACTACATCTTGGTGTAACAATGAAGAGAGTACAAATCAAAATATTTCTTCCGAATCTTGGAGGCTTGCCTACATATATTTTATATGTGACTTCACGACAAAGCTCTAGTTCGCTAAAATAAGAGTAATGAAACCGATTCTAAGACGTTAATTTTTTAAACTGTTCTCTAATTAAGAGAGGTTATTTCGAGTTTTGTTCACGCCGCAATTAAGTTAAATAGTATTGAGTACTTTTCGTACATGTTAACGAAATCACGTACGTTTGACTACTGCTTAGTTTATAATAACTTCGTTGTAGGAATACACAGCCAAACTCAGGGTAGAATATGTTTACGTCCGTACTTTTTATGAGTTACGCATCGAACACTACTCGCTAAGAATGTCATTTTGTTGACATCCGAGCAAAAAGGAGAGGTATTTTATGTTTGAAGGCTATATCTGTCTGTGTGTGACTTCGTAGTTGCCAAAGGCATTGTTGCGAGCCACAACTATATGGCTGAGCGGTGTAAGAAGATACAGTGGTGGCCGGACTAAGATACCCCTGTGTGCTCTGTACGGCTCATGTTCCCTTCGGTGGCGCCGCGACGGTCGGAGAGCAGTGTAAGCTGATATAGCAGCGGTAAGAGTAAAGAGGTTCAGCGTGCATTGCGCTGCTCGTGTTACCGTTTTGCGACGCGCGGCGGCGGCCACCTGCATACCTATCTCGGATAACAACAGACTTTACGGTCTAGAGCATTCCTGTGCGTACTTTATCCTGCAGGATGGTGCGTGACTCCTTCTAGGAGCTTTGAGGTAAAGACTTGCCGCGATAATTCGAGACTTTAAAGAGCTGTGGCAGAGACAGGAGAGTTTTTGGCAGGCAGGTTCCTAGTGTGAGTTGAAGTGATGGTGACGAGTGACGAGAAGTATTGGGTTGCGAGAAGGGTTCGAGGGCGTCCAGCGAGGTTGATTGCGGCGAGTGACGTTACGAAGGTTTTCTGAGCTACAAGAGATTCATCGGTGCTCGTGCTAGGACAGTGGGTCCATCATTTGTAAGTGATGAGAGAGACATTTCAAGAACAGTGAACTTGTATGTAGGACTGTGGATATATTATTCAGATTTTATAACCTTTACATAAATAGTTGTTATTTGTGTTGTTTGATGTTTTATTTAATAGTAATTATTCATTAGTTACATTTAGAGATTATTTTGGTGTACATAATTGTAAATAATTTAGGTTAGCTTTATTAATTTTATTTTAACATAGACCTCCATCCTTTAATGTGCCTAGCCCCAACTTGTAACAGTATTAACCAATTTCAAAGTTTTTTTTTTTTAATTGAAAGCTAGTTTTATACGAGTGGTTCTTAACTTTATCTCATGAAAATCTGTCCAGCTATTCAGAAGTTATGAGCGCTTTTCAAAATTGATGTGAGAATCCCACAGGCACTGTGAAATATTGAAAACAGGTCACTTTTGTATTTTATTTCTCCGTTTTGTTACTGAATAGAAAAAATATATAAATTTTAACAGAGCTTTTATTGTGAAAGCGAGCATTATGGTACATATCTCTAAATCCGAATTCCTTGTGAAATGGTGACCTGGACCTAATGCTGCGCACATGTGCGTAGTGTCTGTAATTCAAAATAGTTGTAATAAAAAAAAAATATTTTATCATATACATACATATTCAAAAATACATAGATGTGTTTATGAATTTCAGAAGATTGTCGTTTTATACTGTGAATATTGTTGGACATAACATTTTGTTCATATTGTACCATTTGTTTATTTTGTTAAGTTGTAGTAATGTTTTCATTGAAATATTGTTAAGTGTATTAATAATGTAATTAATTGTGTGCAAGAACTACAAATAACAACATATACTTTAGTACATTTCAAACAGTATACAATTTTATAATTTTATTTCATATTTCGAATAATTATAGAAGCATTTAAGTTCATGAAGCTACAAATACGCTTAAATCAGACATTTATAAAACGCCCAACATGTACACCGATCGTATAAAAAGGAAAAAATAAGAATTACAAATTATTGCCAATCCCTTAAATAAGTCAAGTGACCACTAAGTGAACAAAATAGGTTGTTACGAATTGAAACAGAACAGGGCAAAACAATACCAAATCCACTAAATGGCGTATCAGTCCAGAGACTGAATTCAAACGTCACTAATTTAAGTTAAGGCTAATCCTCTGTAATTGTCACACATGTACAAACATCATACATAAGTTCTGTTGCAGTCACTCCTGCCGTTTCAAGTTTGTAAATTTAAATTAATTATTTTGTTTACCTAGTTGTCCCCTGACGCACTTGAGTTCTTGTAATTACGAGTTTTCACTTTTTAAAAAAGGATCTTTTATGTACCGGTGGTTTTATAAAATTTTAATTTAGTGTTAACACAATATGACATGCATTATCGTTAACAGAATGAAAAGGACTTATAGAAGTACTGTGAACGTACACCACTACCATGCTATGTCGTCTCAGCAAAGCAAGCGTTAACCAAGAAAAATTAATATAGGAAAAATCAAGCCAAACAGTCTGACTGTAGTGTCTTTGAATGTTTCTTGAAATGGGACGTAATAAAGTACTGTAATATTGTGGGCATACGGCATTGCAAAATTATGTCGTCCCTGACTACTGCCAAACTAGGTTTGTTTTCTTATTTTTTCGTTTTTTCTTAGTCTCATTCTAAGATTGAGAACATAATTTTTCAATTGCGTATGTCCACAATTGAACAGTACTTTAGACTTACTGAAGTCAACACATACGTAAATAATAAAATATAAACAATTCCCAGAGGAACTGTGTCAAAACTACAGCCAGTTCGGCTTGTTTTTATCTTTATTGGTTATTCTTGATTCTCTCTTTGTTTTCTGAGCCGACATAGCACAACAATGGCGTTTGTCCACAATATTTCACTATAATGAATATTTCAAAGACATTAGAATGAAAAAGGAACGCGTTCACACCTTTACTACTCCGTACGTCCTGTTTCACAGTATTTCAGACCATGATGTAATCGTCACACATGTCAACGTTATGGGAGGTTTTTTTTATAGTATCAAAGTTCCCGCATCATTGTTTGGAATGTATTGATTCTATGCCTGAATACAATTTATACGTAGGTACAATGAGTATGTAACGGTTTATAAGAGATGGCACTGCCAGGTTAAGCAACCATCCTTATTTACGGCCCGATCTCGTTGTCGTAAACGGTTGTGGGTTACCAACCACGCAACAGAAAATATATATATATATTCTTCCGAGGTAAAATTTGTGCTAGTATTCACAATGACGCAGGAAACTACTATTGTCGTGATAAACTTTTTAAAAATCTAATTTACCTGAAATGTTGTTATATGAGTGCTTTGTAACAATTTTTTCTCACTATTTCCAGTTGTGTGGTTCTTGATTTGGTTAATGTAATTTTTACATTGTGTGGATTCATAACCTGTAACTTTTAGGTAATACACAAGTAAATCTGATATTTTGATTTAAGTACTATTCACAAATAGTACGTCATATTTATGTACACTCGAAGTCAGATATTATTATTATTATTAAAACAACTTGCAGCATGTGGGAAACTACACACTACATCTCTAGTAGGTTAACATCAGTCGTAAAAACATTTTTAATGCAGAATGAAACATAGGTCATGAAGTCACACATAACTGGTACAATAAAAAACATGTACTTAGCACCTGTAACTTTAAGCTGAAAGGTCTAACTAAAACAAACCGTTTGGTACAATAAATGTGAATTATAATAGTAACATTACATACCGGCGCACTCTATAGATAAATAATCCTTAAACAATTCTCGGGCATATCACTACAAAAAAATTGTGGAGACTATCAATATACATCAACATTCTTCGAACAGTTTTTGCAACAAAACAAACGTATTAATCCGTGTAGATTCCGACAGTGATACTGTAATGTATGGTAGTTAAATACAAATATTATTTGTGTAAATATATTGCAATATCTTGCATTGATGTTTATATATTGGTACACACACAATCGTTTACAGAAAATAAGAGGTGCGTAGGCCCTATCCAGCGTCAACCCCTGCATAGGTATGTTGACTTCTGCTGAATACCTAGTTAGTCACGGACATATTTCTGGAACAAGACGGTGAATATATTTTCTTTTGTTCATCTCGACTTGTAGTGGAATTGTGTCGTGTTAATGGTGAGTGAGCATACTAGTGACTGCAAGTCGAACGTAAACTATTTTTACGCGCGCGCAGATGGTTTCGATTAAAATAGCTTACAGAAAACGAACTACACTCATTTGAAATACGAGTCAGAGTGAAATATTACCTGATACTGCATTTTCGCCACTTTTCAACCTTTTGGAGGCCGAAATTTGAAAATCTTTGAAATTGCTTTTGAGTTAATTAAGTAAACATAATTTTTATAAGCAAAATTCACGTCAGTATCTTAAAGTTTCAAAATTTTGATACGTATGTGTGTCTACATAGCCTACCTGTGTGTGTTTTATGAATCGATAAGAACTTTTCATTCTTTTTTTACCCATTCTCTGGCGATTTTGGAAAAATTCTGATGATAACACGTATTTGGTATTTACATAACCTTAATTGACGTAAATATCACTGCAATGTATTGACTGTATCGATAGATATTGAGGCATAATCGAATATATATTTCGCGTCATTTCACACCCTAAAGAAAATAATTTCAAAAATTCGAAAATCTCGTCCTAGACAGTTGTATAAATTATTCAATCAAAGATTAAAGCGTGATGATAGCCTATTGGGTTCAATTTATTTAAAATATAAATATGAAGCACATTTTATTTTTGCACCCCTTTAGAGTCGACTTTCAAAATAGCCTGGTATTAAATTTTTATTATTTGTGCACTGATTATTTTGATGCAAAAATCAACTGTGTGTATCAAAAAGTTTTAATGTGTCGTATTTCGAAAAGTCCTGATATCGCCTTTTGTGAGTGTCCAATTGATTGATAATCACGACGATAACCCTTCAGGTTTGATCTACATCGATTATCCATCGAAAACACATTAACTCACTTTTTCCCCTGTATTTGATTTGACGAGTGCAAAATAACGCACCATAAAAAAGCCACATTTGTTACACAGCTCGTTACACTCGAAGTGGCCAATAAGGGAGCAGCAGGGAAGACATATCATTCGTAACTACAAATGAAACTAGTTTACTTAAAACAAGAAGAGAATGCTATCTCAACTACTATGCAGCTCGTGTATCAGCTCCATAAAACTGAACGTGTTTAACTGAAGTATTTAAGAATCTAATGTTACTGCGGCCTTACAGTGAAATCACATAGGCGTGACAATGCAACACTAAAAATTCTCATTATTGCGCAGAATAGTTTGATTGCCGCGCGACAAATACTTAACCTATATTACATGCAAGTAGATCATTGCCACTGCACACTAACCTCCACGGATGAACAAACTTTTTCAGAGTTTTTTGTTTGTTTTTAGTACATTTCAAATGCCCATTGGCATTCCGAAATGTGGAATTAAATGCAGAATTACATGTTTGTTTAAAAAGGTTATGATTTGTTTATGATAACCATTGAAAATCGCTCTTAAAATAAATAACCAATTTATTACCAACTCACCAGTTTCGCCCGTATTCGGACGAGAAATAAAACTATGGTGGTCGCGTCTATGAGATTCCAGCGTTACTGTTCACGTATAGTTTCATTGTTGTTCTGTTTCTTTATTGTTCAGTTACAATTTCCTCTACGGAATTGTTGGTACAAATATCCATCTGCATTAACTCTAATATTATGCCGGTATATGATGCTGATACTCAACTTATAAAACTTTGTTTTGTTTTAACTGTCACGGCAAATGTACGAACGTTTTATTTTTTTAAATATCATGCCTTCTCTATTCGTAGGTCCGTTACATATGCGAGCTCTGGACAGTATATCACATTGGTTCACGGGCAGAACATGTTCGTATAAAAAATTGGCCGTATTCGACTACTGTAACTATACACATTTCCGAGCGTAGAAACCCTGGTTATTTTTTAGTTACCACATTAATTTATAAGTTATAGATGTAAGTGGAATTCGCATGTGAGAGAAAAATCATGTGAGGAGCTTTAAACTATTTTTTTCTTTTCAACATATTCTGAAAACATTTCATTTTACAGCAATAAAAATACCGACTAATTTTTTGACACAAAATAAAAATTTGCGCTGTCAATAAAATACTGCTGTTCTTCACAAGTTTTCCAAGTGAGATATGTTGAATATTTCTATATAATCACTATTAAATTGACAGTTGCATGGCGCTAGTGACTACGGAGCGCATAAGCTTCTAAGGACTTGAATAGGTTTCGTATTCTCAGAATTATTTTAAAATAATTGGCGAATTTGTGCAGAGTAACTGATTAACTCAGACTGATTAACATACTTGCAGTACATAACTTCATGCCTATAGATAGTCCAAATGTTTTAATAATTGAAAAACGTATTTCTTTTCACTTCGCAATCATTTTAAAAAGTACAAAAATTATGCGTATAAAGTTATATGTTCGTAAAGTTGTAAAATATTCTTTGCAAGAAAACAGAAAATCTTCGCTGTGACAAAATAACCTGTTTGTCAGAAATGGTGCGTAATTTTCTGGACCAAAGCAATTATAGTTTTAAAAGACGTGCTGTGAAAGTAAGTGAAATTAAACTGTACTCTGTATTTATATACAAAAAATTAACAAAAGGTGAGGAGGTTGACTTTATTCAATGGTAAAGCGGGTGGCTAACAGGCAAGGTAATAGAATGTTAGGATATTTTGCGTCTGTATGTTTTTCGGTGTATGCTTTGTATAAGTTATAAAAATTTTGTTACTTATTGAACTTTAACGATAAATAATATAATTATTTTAATTATTAACCTCACCTAAACAGTATGTCTGAATTCAGTCTTTTTCAATTTTTTTATTTTATTTCAGCTACCCCACTCTATATTTTATAATTGGGTTATATTCTTCATGTTCTGGGAACTGCATTTTCTGTGTACCCTAGTCATTGACATCCTTTGTGCTGCACGTCCAAATATTTTAATTGTTGGGCGATATTTTCGAATCGCCCGTCTGGTTGTCACCCGTACGATGAAGACGGATGCGATAGGTCTTCCCCGTGGGTATTTGGTCCAGGGCCGAAATCTACCGCAGTCCTAAAGAGGATAAATTACAGGAATTGTGTTACATTTTTTGTCCGGTTTAACAAGAGGCATTTTTCTCATAATTTGTTTAGTTTTGAGTGAACCTGAATTCGCAGACGACGCAGAAGTTCATAAAACGTAATTTATGTTTTGAACTGCGTCCTATATTTGGCGTTATCAACATTTTGAATTAGTTCACCAGCCCTATACTTGTGACTTGAATATTTGTAGATTCCTTAGTATATTCTGTAACTGTAATTTTTAATTGCAATTGGTATTTTCAGTTGACATATTGGACTGCCATCTTATATAATTAGCGTCACGGGACTTACTACTAACGCTATTGAATTAGTCATTCCTCAGTGGTATTTGATACGGTGTTCTTATACTCTACTGTATAAACTGAGCTTTTTTAGCACGGTGCAAACTAACTTTATACATCAAGTTTCAAATTAAAGATTACGAGAGCCCAATTAAGTGTTTCTACTTAGTAAGAGAATGTCATAATACTACAAGGATGTGGTTGAATAACTGCTTTCATTAGTGTTGGGAATTAGCATCTAATTATTTTTTTTCCTTCTGTTCGGTTTTCTTTTATTTAAAACAAATTTCAAAAAAATAATTGTAATAAATTCCACGTAATTATTTTCTTTTTTCTTTATTTCTCTTACATATACGTTGCTATTCTGCACTATCGGGGTTCGTGTACATGTACTGCCCATGGAACGTCTAAAAAAAAATATTGGTAAGAACAGGTTCCACACTGTAGCCCACTCAAGCTCTACCGGCCATTCTTAGTAAATATTCTCACATTATACTCTCTACCTTACACTCCTTACATCATCTGTCTGTCTATAATCACAATTAAACTCATCAAAACATAAAAACATCGGTTCGAACTGCGGTGCGCCAACTTAAATTTTTCTAAAAGTAATTGTGAATGAAAATTACTTGCTTGGCAGTTACTGTGCAAATAAATCCATTTTCATGACAAAAAATAATTCAAATTGCATCTGCCCGCATTGCAAGTGCAGATACAATTATAATGTTTCAAACATATAAGTTGTATTTTTTGTAAGAACAACCTTTGCAGTGTGATACGCCACAACCATATTTACTGACATGAATTTAAAGCGAAGGTTATATGTATGTTTTAGACAATTTTGTAAATAATTTTTAAAAAAATATTAGCAATATGTCAGGAGTATTGGCACTAAGACTGTCAGGGAAATGTTAGAAGGGGGCGGAAGGGTTGTCATCTCTACGGCAAGAATATGTCTTTGTCATTGCTTCCCCTCGCCCTTCTCACTCCTGGACGTGGACAACAATGTTTCACCCAAGGGTGAATAAGTAAAAAATTTTGGTCAGCGTCCAACATCAAGTACTTCAGCGCTGATGAGGAGTTACATTAGGAGAATATATGGAGCGCCGCCGGATGGAGAGGGGGGTACAAGCGGGAGATCCCCAAGAAAAGCCACCGACCAGTGGCATTGTTCAGCGCGATTTCCACATGCGAAGGTCCGAGGACCGACCGAGGAATCAAACCCGGGTTGCCTTGGTGGGAAGCGAATGGTCTGACCATTCGGCCACCGCGGCCCCTTCGCCCTAGACGTTTCGAGTGTACGCAGTGAACACGCTTATGTATCGAGGACATGTGTCTCACAGTCGCAGTATCCCAGAAAACAATGAGCCCTTGTCTTCATCCCCCCTTATACTTCTCGCTACCTCCTTAGGAGCGCCGCCTACCCGCACATTAGAGGCGGAGCTATAAGGGTGACCATGAAGCGCGCATCAAATGCCGCATAGCCACAACTAGCCAAGCACTGAACTATCGTGCTAGATTCCCGCCGATCCATTTTTAGTATGGGACTGTAAGAAGTGACCGTATAATTTTATATTTGGCAAGTCTGTAGCAAAGTTAAGTGCACGTTTCTACCGGAGTTTCACATACATAATTGTAGTATATTTTGAAGTACGGTAGTCTGGAAAGCTCGTTTTTAGATATGTTGAAGGGCTGTGGAACGATGTTTTTATTGATCATATTGTCGTAAGTATGACATTACGTCAATGTCCGAAGTTTGTTTTCATCTCGTACATTGGTACATGATTTCGGGATATGTAGTCCCACTCAGTTCTGGCTCACCCCTCCCTGCACAATTGTAATATGGTAGAGAAGTCAGGTCTTATTACATTCAGGTGCACCACCATCGTGTGTGTCCCTGTTTGTGACAGGACTCACCATACCACGTATTTCATATCAGCACAAAGCTTTAGACGGAAGCAGTTGAATGCAACCGACAGAAGGTGATCCGCTCCATCTCACCATGCAACGCAATACCCCACGAGTTGAATCGCTGGGGACAACCTTGCTGAGGGCGAGGCCTATCCAACCTTTACGAAACCGCTTCATGAACGGGTCATATTGCGTGAGACCACTAGGCGGATCAGGCCATCGACCCAAGGACGCACACTGTAACCTTTTCCCAAGCAGGAGTATGACCACCACCACCCAGAGTCCAACCCGTGATCAGCTCAGCTCAAGGCTGTGGCTTCACGCCGATCCCCTAAGTACCTGCAAAATACCATGCATCTGAGTTTTCTCCCGAGCAGGTGTCCACCTTCCAGGTCTCCAGGACCCCTTCAATCAACATCAACATTGCTCGAGATCCGCAACGCAGGACACTCAATGGGGACATGCACTCTGTTCGTAGGTTGCACAGCAGGCTGGGGTTTCCGTACCAGCTTCAGGAAACTGGCCTAAGAAAACCTCGCCGTGTATCTATCACTCATGCACAAGGACGTCACAACTTGCCCGGTCTTCGTCCTCACTCCGTTAGACGTGGTGCAAGCACCTACATTCCCAGGTCAATCCTAGACAATAGTTTTAGCCAACGTTTTAAACAAATTTTTTCCCAGTGTTACGAACTTCTGAGGCACGATCTCTGACGCCGGAACCTCGTGCATTTAACTGCGGCGCAAGAGATCACGCATAACGAATTAGTAATTCTGGATAAATATTTACTCATAAAGTTGGCAAATACCATTATCTAGGATGTCATTGAGTAATTTATTCATATTGGCTTCGACAAAAGCGTAGAAATCAATTGATGTTTTCAGCGTTTGTCTATAGCGCAATCTTAAGGTCACCTCCTACCACGCGCTTAAAATGCGTCGCAGTGTTTGTAAACAGTTTTTTTTTTTAAATAATTCCACGTTCACCCATTGTGTCAACGTACGAAAAAAAACACACTTCTGAGAAGATAATAATGTCCTTGTTAAAACTCCATGCTCATCAAAATCACTGTTTCCAAGCCCTCAAATATAGCTACGAATGGCCTTTTCAGACTGCTGTACTTCAAAATGTACCAACCAGATGTATTTAAAGCTCAGATGAAAACACACACTGAACTTTGCTACACACTTTCCACCAATAAAATTATATGGTCACCACTTAGTGTCCGATAGTAAAAGTGGATCTGCGGGAATCTTGCACGCCAGTTCAAGGCTTGGCTCATTGAGGCGATGCGGCATTTGTTGCGCGCTTGAAGGTCGCCCTTACTTCTCCTTCGCTTGTCAGCCTCTATCGCGCGTGCGGAGCCCGAGGAGGCCAGACCAGAAGCGGATATGAGTCAAGTTTGATCTCGTTTTATTTGAGTCATTAAGGACTTCACAAACATCCTACGGAGGTTACAAACAAAGGCACTTGCACCAAAGCCATCGTTATTAGGAGGCTTAATGTCAGTGAGTAACCCTTAATGTTAGGAGAGAACATTCTTGTGATCAGTGCTTAGCGGAATGTCACTCCTCTAGCGGATACGAGACACGACCCTATGCACTGCGCCGAAATAAACATTTTTGTAGTTTCCATTTATATTGTTACAAGGCTGGGCTTAGAAAAATTAATTAAATAAATTATATGTGATAAATGAAATAGTTGCTTAGAAGCACAAACGTGTGCCAAATACGTTAGTAATAAGGCTGGGCCTTATTAAAATAAAGAAAAATAATAATTTAACACAGTAGTAAATGGGAAATAAGCTTAAGTGTTGAACTGATGTAAACTGGGGTATGTGTGTATATCTGAATACCAGCTATGCTAAGACTACGAGGTGGAAAGCAAATAAACATCACTAATAAATAAACAAGCAATTGACTGAACCATAATGATAAACCATAAACACAAAATAAACTCTATAATTATTAATTACAACTGCGGGGGAAATAAATATGTAGCTCCTTAAGTCAAATAAAAACAACGAACACTTCAAAGAAAACGCCTTGTAGCCTAACGACATTAGTAACTAGTGTTTGGTAGAGCACAGCAAACTTCCTGAAATAAAGTAATTATTTCGCTTGGCCTACATGCGATAAGGTACTTTGGATCGAACACAGACTTTAACGTCCCATACGAGTCACGTCTCCTATCCTGTAGTGTGCTTAATTTGTTCCTTGTTAACTTTGTCGAACACAAACAACTGTTATTAAGTAGGTTAATTAAGTTACGACTTTTACGATTAGGGACTACCAATTAATGTTAAGGAAACTACAGATCAAATACGTGAAATAAAAGAATGAATTCAAATAATAGGTGTTTATTACAAAAGATTAAAATTAAGTTACACAAAAATAAATATTGCATTAATGGTATTCAAAAACAGCTGTACAATTTGGAAAAGGCATTAAAGCATGAAGTTACAAAAATATGTTATAGGTGATGAACAATACTTATATTATTCTGAAACATTTAGTAAACGGCGATTGTACTGGTCAATAACAAATACACGCGTAAATGTATCCACGACTGTTACAACAAAAACCGAACACGAAATTAGGGGAATTAACAATGAAAAAAATAATAATAAAAATAATAAACAGAAAGAATACTAATGGTTTTGATGTTCCTGTCCAGCGAAGTCTCATCCATCTCAGGGCTACTTGAAGTCTTCCGATTTCATATTAAAATTTGAACATTAAATTATTAACCGGAAGAAAAATAAATAATAAAAAATTAACTACGCCGTAAACTTGCCATCTGGCATCCCGAGTACTTAGGCCGTCGCCTCGCCCATAGGGGCATCGCCATGCTCACCTAAGTCCTAAAAAACAACAAAAAGCTCAAAAAGTCACAACCCCCCAAAAAAGCTCAATAGCAGATCCTCCGACAAAAAGCTCAAAAAGCCCTCCGTCAAAAAGCTCAACCAAAGCATCAATCAAAAAAACTCTAACATCAAAAAGTCAAGAAAAATTCCGAAAAAAAAAAAAAAAAAAAAAAAAAAAAAAAAAAAAAAAAAAAAAAAAAAAAAAAAAAAAAAAAAAAAAAAAAAAAAAAAAAAAAAAAAAAAAAAAAAAAAAAAAAAAAAAAAAAAAAAAAAAAAAAAAAAAAAAAAAAAAAAAAAAAAAAAAAAAAAAAAAAAAAAAAAAAAAGCTCCCCAAAACATGGCCGGCAGGTATTTATACACTCAGTTGCGCCTTCCAGAATCTTCCATGATTTACCTTCCTGGAATGGTCAGCAGTGACCATTCTAGACTGGCGCAACATCTACCCTCTCTGTCCCACAAGGCTTCCACAAGTCAGCGATGTTTGACGTCACGAGCGAGGGGACTGTCCGAGAGTGGAACGACAGAAATGTGCTGTACTACACAACCCGCCCGTGCGTCTGCAATACTACAGCTGTTAATGTGGGACAGGGGAACAGGGGAGTGTTGACAGAGACGTCCAGTGCCCCTGGAAGGCCGCCGCATGCCGGAAGTGCCAGAAGGACCTACAGCGCACGACCGTCCAGCGACACCGACATATCCATCACCACACCCCTCACCAGCCAACAACCTAACACAAGGCCATCGGCCTGCGCGCACTACATGGACACTGCCCAGAAAGGAATGTACAAGCACTGCAGTGACAACAACTCTGCAGGCTTCCAAGAACAGTGAACAAAAAACTCAACCTGAGACTGTACGAGAATATTCCAGACTTCCACGCTCCTAAATGTAAAGAAGTGACTTCCCGAAAACTGAATACTCTTTAAAATTATAAACCAAAATAACTTTCCTACTTATTTCGAGTAACGATGAGAAGTAAAAACAAAAAATAAATAAATGCCCGAAATTTACAGTCGCGACAATATTACATAGAGATCCCGCCACCAGTTTTACTCTTGTAATCGCCACCTCGAAGTACATATAGCGGGTTAGGAATACTTTTACCGTATTCCCGCCGTTTGTTTTGTCACGAGAGGCCAACAACAGAAGAAATCCTATTGTTATAAAAATAATTGCTTGTAACGTAAGTTTCCAAGGATTTTCTTTGTAGAAGTACAAAAATATTTTTGTTTGCGGTGACAGTTAAGGACCTGTGGACAAGTTTCTACATTTTTACTGTGGATTTTTTTTAACATAAACCGCTCTGTAACTTTGTCACGTCTGCTTTATATTACGAACTACTGATTTATAACAGACAAAATACAGCATTATGGTAACTAATTAGTTAGTTAACGTACTATCATTTATTTCTTTATTTTTTTTTAATAAATTTGCTAAAATAATTATACCGTTTTTTGTCGAGAAATATCATTACTTAGTAAAAACAATTGGCAAAGTAACAGAGCAATTTTATGATATCAGTTCTCATCTACACTTTATAAATAATTATCTCGAAATCCGAGAAACTCGGGCCAGTGCCATTATGTCCAACAAAGGTAATTTTTTTCACATTGGCGCCAAAAACCTAAAACTTTAGAATGAAAGGCTTTGAAAAAATTCAAAACTGATAGCGGTCATACGATGCACAATTCTATGTAGGTGTTTTGCAAAACCACTTGCAGTTCTTCCACAAATATATATATATATATATATATATATATATATATATATATATATATATATATATATATAATTGTTCTTAATTAAACAGGCACCTCTTGGGTGGTGATTCCTGACAAAAAAATATACCGAAAACGTATATGCGACTTATAGTAAAAAAGTGGATACTAAGGGCGCTACGTATGCTTAAAATATTATGTTTGAAAATGTGATCGCGAACGTAAATAAAAATCAATGCAACATTGACGAACAATTATTTCGTGTAAAGTTTACATGAACGAAGTTGGCAAAAAGGCCTGTGCACATTTTGTAATATCATGCCCTTAACAGTATTAAATTATTAGCAGAATCAAATAACAATACATTTATTTGAGCGAAAAAGTGGCAGCAATGCATTTAAATCAAATTATTTTGAGCGATTTATAAATAAAACCACCAAAGGAACGAAAAAGGTTCCCTTGGTGTGATACGCTCAGAGCTCTCGTTCTCGGTTGTGAAGTATACTCGTAAGTTACGTTTTAACGCCTCGTGCTATGCAACCTGTGTAACATAAGTAATCTGGGTTATCTACCACAAGGTTGCTGTGATTTACAACTGTTTTTTACGAGCATTTAGGCCATATATATAATGCAAATTGTCACAGATTCACATATTAACAACTGAATAATAATACAATTTGAAATGGCGAGACATTATTAATAACGATATCCAGTACGGTACAACAACCATGTGTATAAATTACAGATATCTGTTGCCTATAATGCTATTTTAACCGCCGTTTGTGCGGTGTTTATGTTCACAGAATAAGATAAAGAGACGTTCTCGGATTTTGGCACACCACTGGCAATACTGTAGAAAGGACTGTTATCTGACCAACTTGCCTGCTTTTCTCGAGTGATGTTTATTTATTCAATGTTCTGCGTAACACAACTGTGCACATTAAATCGCCAGGTAACAGCATTTACTGACCTAAATGGAAACTCAAAACCATTCGTTTACCACATTCGGTGCTTTTTAGTGTCGTACTACGGTGTGAGCAAACCACTGACTCTCGTTTCACGACGTGGGCTAGATGGCACAACAATCGACACCAAGAACACTCGAAACAAGTTGGAAGTATCCATAATGTGTGCCAAACATTCTTCCAATTGCTCCTCAATGATTTCATTTACGAGAAAATATTAATGGATCTACCGAATATGAACAATCATGTAAGAAATAAACATTTCTAACGGTATGCAAACGTTTTATTTGTAATAACAATCTTACCCACACCGTGTTTCTGTAATGTCATAAAACAAGTGTAAATTGGTTGCACATTTTGCGCTGACGCAAGAGAAGGAATAACGATGCGTGTTTGTACATTTGGAGTAGTGTCTTGTACAGTGAAGGTGGTACAACATCGTTTATAATGGGGCCATTCACTTGTGCAGAACGCACCGATATAATGTTGGCGTACGGAGCAGCTCATGGAAACAGCCGTGCCGCACGACGTATTTGTCAAGAGCGGCATCCAAACCGACGAGTTACACAACATACCACGTTTTTGTCAATTGAGCGGCGGCTGCGGGAGAGTGGATATTTTACTAGGGCTGACGGGCAGGGTCGTGGTCGTGCTGTAAGGACGTCTGTCTTGGAGGGAAGGATTGTACGTCAAGTGGAGCAGAATCCAGATACCAGCACACGTGCCATTGCGCGCAGATTACGAACGAGTCAAGCAGCTATGTGGCGTGTGCTTCACGATGATTCTCTACGCCCCTACCATAGTCAAAAGGTGCAGGTTATGGGACCTCGTGACTACCCACAACGCCTGCAGTTCGTCACGTGGTATCTACAACAATGTCAAGCAGAGCCGCAGTTCGCAGAAAACATTCTTTTCACCGACGAGGCGTGCTTCACGCGAAATGGTATGTTTAACTCGCGTAATATGCATTTGTAGGATGCAACAAATCCTAGAGGCACGTTTTAACGTGGGTATCAGGAACGATTCCAAGTGAACGTATGGGCAGGAATCATCCAGAACTATTTTACTAGGCCATACATTTTGCCTGGATTATTAACTGCTAATTTTTAACGCATTTTCCTGGTGACAGAATTACTAGAGGATGTTCCACTGGCTGTAAGAATTTTTATGTGGTTTCAACATGATGGTGCGCCAGCACATTTTGCTGTAGGTGTGCGCGATTATTTAAACACGAGGTTTACAGGCCATTGGATAGGCTGCAGAGGGCCAGCAAGGTGGCCGCCACGCTCGCCAGATCTGTCTGTGCTCGACTTCTTCTTGTGGGGCTACATGCGTTCACTTGTTTATGTGACTCAAGTGAACAACATAGAAGAACTCGTTGGCCGGATTTCCGTCGCCGCAGGCCACATCGCAGATAGACGTGGGATATTTTCCCGCGCGCAGCAGTCAATGACACGTAGATGCACTCTGTGCATTGACGTCAATGGTGGACATATTGAGCATTTATTGTAAGCAAATTACAAGTACACGTTATAACACGGCTTTGTCTGCAGTAGGGTTATTAATTGTGTTTGACCTGTGTATTATGTTTATTTTAGTTAGTTTGTGTAATTATACTGTACAGTAGTTGTCAATAAATGTGTAGACGATATTTGTATGATAACTAGTAAATTGTGATGAGTTTCTTGCTACCATTAAAATAGCTAGAACTGACACATGATGTAGTGTATCATGTGTTACTTTTGGTAGCTAGCTACATGTTGTGTAGCAATGGTGTTGGGTGTTATACAACCATGCACGCGAATATTCTCGCACATCATTTATACTTTATGAGGCTGTATTGCAATATCGACATTATCAAGAATGTTACTACAGTAAAGATATCTTAGAATATTGGTTTGGTGCATTGCTAAATATTTAAAGTTTTATGTTTGGTAATGGTAAGTGTCTTGTGAATGACAACAAAACCGCACCGAGTTACGTAAACTAAGTAAAGTATGGAACTTGTTTTGAGGTATGTTGGACGCATTATCTGGCCAATTTATGAGCATAATCATGCTCATATATCGTATCAGATTAAATAAATAAATTTCGTTCCAAGCCCGCGAAGCATGGTGGATACTGCCTGACAATTATTTTCTAGGGCATAGCCAGTCATGTGCCGACATCCCACTTCGCATCTTTCAATAACGTTGCATAGGTTGCATAGCACGAGACGTTAAAACGTAACTTACGAATATAATTCACAACGGATTTGACTGAGAACGAGAGCCCTGAGAGTATCACACAAAGTGAACCTTTTTTGTTCCTTGGGTGGTTTTCTTTATAAATCGTTCAAAAAAGTTTGCTTTAAATGCATTGCTACCCCTTTTTGCACAAATGAATATATTGTTTTCTGATTCCGCTAGTGATTTAAAACTGCTAAGGACATGATTTTACAAAATGTGCACGGGCCTTTTGACAACTTCGTTCATGTAAACTTTAGACGAAATAATTGTTCGTTAATGTTGCATTGATATTTATTTACGTTCATGATCACATTTTCAAACTTCATACTTTAAGCGTACGTAGCGCCCTTAGTATCCACTTTAGACTATAAGTCGTATATACGTTTTCGGCATATTTTTTGTCAGGAATCACCACCAAAGAGGTGCTTGTTAAATAAAGAACAATCATATATATATATTTTTTTTTTGCGGAAGACCTGCACATGGTTTTGCAAAACACCTTCATAGAATTGTGCATCGTATGATCGCTATCAGTTTTGAATTTCTTCAAAGCCTTTCATTGTAAAGTTTTAGGTTTTTGGCGCGAATGTGAAAAAAATTACCTTTGCTGGACATAATGGCACTGGCCCGAGTTTCTCGGATTTCGAGATAATTATTTATAAAGTCTAGATGAGAACTGATATCATAAAATTGCTCTGTTACTGTATTGCCAATTGTTTTTACTAAGTAATGCTATTTCTCGACAAAAAACGGTATGATTATTTTAGCAAATTTATTTTAAAAATTAAAGAAATAAATGATAGTACGTTAACTAACTAATTAGTTACCATAATGCTGTATTTGTCTGTTATTAATCAGTAGTTCGTAATATAAAGCAGACATAACAAAGTTACACAGCGGTTTTACGATGTCGACTGCCGTTTATGCAAAAAAATCCATAGTAAAAATGTAGAAACTTGTCAACAGGTCCTTAACTGTCACCGTAAACTTTAAAAATAATTTTGTATTTCTACAAAGGAAATCCTTGGAAACTTACGTTACAAGCAATTATTTTTATAACAACTGTAATAGGATTTCTTCTGTTGTTGGCCTCTCGTGACAAAACAAACGGCGGGAATAGGGTAAAAGTATTCCTAACCCGCTATATGTACTTCGAGGTGGCGATTACAAGAGTAAAATTGGTGTCGGGATCTCTAGGTAATATTGTCGCGACTGTAAATTCCGGGCATTTATTTATTTCTTTTTTTGTTTTTTCTTCTCATCTTTACTCGAAATGGGTAGGAAAGTTATTTTGGTTTATAATTTTAAAGAGTATTCAGTTTTCGGGAAGTCACTTCTTTACATTTAGGAGCGTGGAAGTCTGGAATGTTCTCTTACAGTCTCAGGTTGAGTTTTTTAGTTCACTGTTCTTGGAAGCCTGCAGAGTTGTTGTCACTGCAGTGCTTGTAGATTCCTTAGTGGGCAGTGTCCCTGTAGTGCGCGCAGGCCGACGGCCTTGTGTAAGTTTGCTGGCTGGTGAGGAGTGTGGTGATGGATTTGTCGGTGTCGCTGGGCGGTCGTGCGCTGTAGGTCCTTCTGGCACTTCCGGCGTGCGGCGGCCTTCCGGGGGCACTGGACGTTTCTGTCAACACTCCCCTGTTCCCCTGTCTTACATTAACAGCTGTAGTACGGCAGACGCACGGGCGAGTTGTGTAGTACAGCACATTTCTGTCGTTGCACTCTCGGAGAGTCCCCTCGCTCGTGACGTCAAACATCGCTGACTTGTGGAAGCCTTGTGGGACAAAGAGGGTAGATGTTGCGCCAGTCTAGAATGGTCACTGCTGACCATTCCAGGAAGGTAAATCATGGAAGATTCTGGAAGGCGCAACTGAGTGCATAAATACCTGCCGGCCATGTTTTGGGGAGCTTTTTGAGCTTTTTTTCCCGGAATTTTTCTTGACTTTTTGATGTTAAAGTTTTTTTGATTGATGCTTTGGTTGAGCTTTTTGACGGCGGGCTTTTTTTCGTCAGAAATCGCCACCCAAGAGGTGTCTGTTTAATTAAGAATCATCTTGTTTATATATATTCATATACATATATCGTTTGATTTTGGCTTATGTTCATATCGAAATTGGTAAGAATTTGGGTGCGAAAATTTGTGAAACAATGAGATTTATTGATACCAGGAAAAAAATAGGTACTGACTACGATATAATTGCGACAAAATGGTGTAGCGACTTTTCTCAATTAAAATTATGTTGCATTAAAAAAATGTATAGTTAAAATCATTGTAAAACAAAAGGGTGTGCCTTAATCGATATAGATGCCCTCGTGGTTGGAGATACTGCACACTTTCTTACATAGTTTTGATTTGGTTTTATTTTGTCGCCACGTGGATATTTTGAAACGAAGTTTTGCGTAATTTCTCGTACGTATTTATTTTTTTCTCCACCGGAATACTGTGACGTAAGCGACCGCCTGAGCGTTCACCGCGCGACAGTTGTATGAAGCAGCGACGTCATTGTTGTACCAACAATGTGTCATTGTTTCTCGTGACAAGTGAATTGTGGAGCGCGCACTCATTAATTTGTCGCAGTATTGTCCCACCTCCGACCGACCGGGCAGATATCCCATTCTGATGGCGATGCTTCCCCGTGCCCCCCTACCCTCCCCAGGTCCCATCGCCCGCGTAATTTATGTTTCTCACACCCTCGTTATCGGCGGCAAATCGGCTAAAACAATTAACCGCGCCACGCCATAAATGCGCGGCACTCGCAGGGGTAATGGGCGGGAAATGTGGCTAATTGAGCAAAATTTTGAAGCAAAAACTAGACGCCATGTCGGAAGCGGGGAGCGCAGTGCAGCGGAATGTCATTCCTGTGTCGTATAAAGTCCACAAGCGGGTTCCCCGCGCTGTGAGTTTCATTTACTTTATGTTTAGCTGCGCGCGTCACAAACAACCACACAATTCAGTTGGTGAAACTACCCGGCCGAAATTTTTCCAAATAAAGAACCGTTTGAATACAGAAATTAACATTCAGCAATACAATATTTAGCTTCTGCAGGAATAGGCAAGCAAACTGTTTTTTAATGAAAAGTGCTTTTACGTTTACGTATATCTCTTACAGTACGTACTTTCTTCCAGATTCACATTCTTAACGGTTTTTTAATGTATCATATCAAACCATTCAAAAAGCCGCTGTATTCACTCTTATGTTCTCATTATTTAAATATTTTTTTTATATCTTAATATCCTGCTGTACTGTAACTTTAATTGTCTTCATATTTAAGTTTTCCTGAGTAACATGCATAATTAAATAAGCCATATTTTAACTATTTTATACATACATATTTGTGTACAATTTAGTTTACATAGAATTTACGCCTGCGAATAAATCATTTGGTTGACGCTAGTGCAGTTACTTACTTAATAATACGAAAATGTGCATATTTTGGTCCAAACAAACCTGAATGTACGCACACGTCATTGTTGGTACCAACATCTCAGGGTTAATTAGTCATATATATTACTACTATTAGCATAATAACAATATTTACTAGTATATTTAAAGTGGATATATTTAGATATGAATACTCTCGACAAAACTCTTTCCGTAGAAAACTTAAGAAGAAAATATTACAAATATTTATCTGCATAAGTCCCATGCATTTGACAGTACATAAGGATTCACCACACATCGACACTAAACATGGGCGTGAGTGTTAACTTACGAGCGTCTGTCACAAAGTTCCAAAGTTAGACACTTATTATATTGCTCAGAATTTAACTTTACATACAGTAATAAAAAACGTATATTTGTGCCAAACAAATACTATTTGGTTAACAAATTAAAAATACAAATTGATAATTTCGTTTTAAATATGCAAGTATTTAATAGGTACAATATTTTGTTGTGGCAAGCAAACTAAAAATTTCTTCTGCGGTACATATCTGAAATCAACATAAATAAACATTTTCATTCTTACAAAAAAGTTTTCCATCTAGAAGATATTTTGCTATCACTGAAAACCTGTGCCTTTTACTAATTTTTAATCACATTCACTATGTCTGCTCATTTTCAGATTCACAGTAACGACAAAGCATACATTTTTACATGTCTCTCAGTTGATATTCATAGAGATTCAGCCGTGCTTTTTAATAAGTTTCAAGAATAGGTAAGTATAAGTGGTGAAATTGTTGTTTTCTTTTTATAGTCAAAATCATTCGTAAATAACGTTGATCGAGTCAATTTTCATTTAGGCTTCCAAACCCAATGCATAGATTAAAAATAAGAAGAATTTAGTAAATTATTAAACATTTTCGGGATGAGTCGTTCGTATCCAATCTCAATATTGCAAATAATTAAATATGAACAGTATCAACTGATTTTGAGAATTTTAAATGCATTTTACTCAGGATTTACAGAAATGAAGTATCCCTGCCAAAATATTTTGCTGCACACACAAAATTAATTCTTGGTGACCAAACTATTTAAGTGGTAACAATAAAATTATTTTGTTGTGAGCACAAAACATATTTGGCAGTACCAAAACCAACAAAATAATTTTTTAGCTACCAAGGATTTTTTTTGTCGTGAATTTATATGCATCACATACAAAAATACTATAAAGTATAACTTAAAGTTTTAATTTATAAGGACAGAAATGGTTCTCCAAGCAGTTTTGTTTGAATATATTAATTAATATTAATTTGATAATTACTTATTATACGCTTGGAGTATAGGCTAGGACTTTTCTGCAGGGTAACATTTATGTGCTGCTCACGCTTAAGTAGGAATTTACTGCTAGTATGTATATATTTTACTGCAACGAAGGATGTTAACTGTTGTGAGAAATGAACTGGAATTTACTGAGATGGGGTTTGTTGATTAGTCACACTGCAATTCTTATATAAAAAATTACATAAAGGTGGAATTCCCTAAAAGTAAAATTTAGTAGAGCATTGAAAAGAGCTCAATTTACCGTGATCAGCCTATAAAAGTAAAATGACAAGTGCTTGAAAAGATTACGAGAGAGCACACAGCAAAACTAAACTCACAGCTTTCAGACAGGATCGAACCTAATACCTTCCGAGATGGGGTCCATTTAATTACTGCATATTGTTTAGCTCACGCGTTGAAATAACTGTTACGCATTTACTAACTGCGCTGATTTGAAGTGTGCATATATGTATGTACGTTTATATGTATTCAGGATATTCAGAAACAAACACATTACAAACACGCCACGTGAAACCTGGGCTGAACTGGACACGAAAATATAAGTGGCAAATGCTGTACGACGGTAATTTACGTGCACAGCGTGGCGACACTGTACGGAGACAGCCCCCTGTAGCGCGCCATGCCAAAGTATTGTTTTATGTATATTACGTCAAGTAAACGTAGAGTCGTGTTTGGACTGCTCGGGATTTCAACCTGCGTCTATAATATGCAGGTCAGCACAGTAATAGTACGATAAGAGAAACATATGTGAAGCGCAAGAGGGTACTAACTACAGTGCTGTGTTGCCACATTGCGCATACAAATGTCACTGTACAACATTTTACCACTAATATTTCCATCTCCAATTTAGCCCAGGATTCTGGAGGAAGTTAATATATGTTTGTTTCTGGACATCCTGTATATATCACTGGCGAAGTGTGATTTTGTAGGGAAGCGGTATTAGACCCGACTGTACATCATCAGTCCGTGGCTTTGAGATGCCTGTAGGAATTAATAATATTTTGCTATTAATAAAGTCGTGTTACTGGAGATTCGTTCCTCATATCTTGAACCCTAGAGATTCACCTGTATCTGCTAGTCTAATGATTTCACATGCAACTCAGATATGTGTACAGCTACCGCTTACCAATGCTTAAATAAAAACTCAGCTGCTTAGTGATGACTTACATGAGCTAAACGAGACAAGATTGTAAAGATTAAGTGAGTGTTTTTCATCGTTAGTTTCCTGTGAAACTTGACAACAGAATAATCACGGAGAACAAAAATACATTTCCTTTTAAAGCAAATGAGAAAATGCCTTTATTCTAGTGTCAACGATATCCACACGTTCATTCATATTCATTAAATTAAAACTTTCCTTATTAGAAAAGGGAGCATGAGCCGATATTTTACAATAGTATGTACGGCACTTACATAAGGTAGTCTGCATCTATGTGTAATAAAACACTTGTTGTTGAACATATGTGTAATTCGAACATTAAGTAAACTTCGTGTGTGTAAGTTTTATCACACATTATAAGGAATCGAAAAATTAAAATTTTGATTATATTTAACGAAGTGAATTAATTTAGTTTTGCCGGTGCCAGAAATATTTTTATAAAATTATTTATTTTTTTTTTTTTTTAATTTCAGAATCAGGCTTACTAAAGTATCATGACTTTTGGGAGGCTCATTTTTGTCAACGATTTTATTAAACGTCTAAAAAAACCTTGGCAAAATGTCTTATTTAGTTAAAATCTTAATTTTTGGATGTAGTAACATTACACATTTTCTCCAAGTTTACGACCTCACTTCTGTTGTTCGCACAGCACAGTTCTTTCCTAGGTGAATCACTTGCCATCACTGACATCTATATATTATTTTTATTTCAAAATAAGGTGCAAAAGATTAAAGAAGCTGAGCGCTACCTAATCTGTCACAAATACTAAAGTTTACGACATGCTTTAAGGTGAATGGTACACGACCGACTGTAATTATCAATATATTTTCCGGTACAAGTTTTCCAGAAGACGCATTGCTAATTTTCTGACATTTCGTGCTCTATATGTTAATCTACTACACACGTTAACATTGTTAGATAATAGCTTCTATGTTTCCTGACACCTGTTGGAAGATAAAAAAATAGTGATTTTCTTATATTCCAAAAAATGTATAATTATATAGAAGTACGTTATTATCTAACAATGTAAAAAGGTGTAGCAAAGTAGAACATGAAATGTAAAAATTATTACATGCTTTCAGGAATGTTTGTAGTGGCCATAATGCACAGAGAACAAGATCTGGTACAGTCAACCAAATTAAGTTATATTATGTCTAAAGCGGAGTGGTTAGTCCAGTTGAATGTATATTTCGCTATAACAACCAAATCAAAATTTGACGTTTCGCGACGTGAAACTTATAAATTGTTAACTGTACTAAACCACTTTCTCTGTGTATTGTAAATTCAAGGTGGCAGTAAATCATTCACATTATAGCTCAGCTCATTACTAGAGATGATGGTTTATCGCGGGAAAACTTGACTGTTCGCTGAGTTTCAACGCACGGGTTCAGATTACGAAAAGGTTACTGGCTTTCGCTTACACGCAGAGCTGTTACGCTATTCGACTGAGCCAGTAAGAATCCCGTCATTGCAATAATTGATGCCAGATATTGGTCTACATTGTGTTAGACGTATGTCACCCAATCACGCATGTCAAAGAAACCATTGTGTTTTCAATGGTATGTTGGCCCAACAAATTTTCGCGATATACCATCAACTCTACTTATTACTTATTCACTGATTTGGCTGTTTCAGAACTGATGTACTTAAATATGAAAATACATGGAACTATTCTTTGTAATTTCGTTACCAACCATACAAGCAGTAAGGCAACTATTGTTAATGTTACATTATATGCAGTAACGGCTAGTGGTATTTTCAAAGGTTATATTTTTCTGCTCACTTTATCCCGGAAGACCTATACTAATAATACCAACCACTGAGAGAGTTGTGAGTAATCCAGGTGGGTTGTATCTTTACTAAAGCTCGCCGCCTACGGCGCGGTTAGATTCGTTGTAATGAGCAGGGAAACAACGTTTTAATACGAAACTATTTCGCATGTGCCCATTATGCCAACTTACGAAAAGAAAACACACTTCGGGCAATAAGGGATAGTAATTGTTAAGATATCCTCATTAAAACCACATTCTAAGCCCTCCAACATAGATGAAAAAACCTTTTCAGATTACCGCACTTCAAAATGTACAAATCCGATGAATGCGAAACTCAGATAGAAACGTGCTCTGGACTTTGCTACAAACATTCTACCGAAGAATTGATATGGCCGCTGCTTGAAGTCCCGTAGTACAAATACATCGTCGGGAATCTTTCACGTTAGTTCAGCACTTGTCACGTTGTGGCGATGTGGCAATTAGTGCGAGCTTCAAGGTTACCTTATGGCTCCGTCGCTTCTGAGCATCTAACACGCTGGTAGGCGGGGCCTTTAAGATAACACAGTCTCAGTCTACGCGGATTTGTCAAGAGAATATTCTGAACCTAAAGGTTGATATGAATTGTATTGATGGTGGTCGCCTAGATGAATGTGGTGGCACAACTGCCACTGTGGTACTGTGGCTGCACCTTGCAAACACTGCGGGCGTATTATGTACCACCGCCGCAAAGTTGCTTCGTGCGCAAAACACGCTGACGTCCAGTTTACTTCGAAAGCGATTATATACGACCAGGTTGCGTTCGCGCTCGCAATCTCGGACGTTAAGACGAAGGAAAAAACTTAAGTAAATTTTGGCGGCTCTGGGAGGCCGTGCAAAGTAAAGAAATGTTTGCATCACTCGTCTGAATGATTAATTAAACATTGTCTTTAATCAAATCATGATTGTATAATGATTTTGCAATACTCAAAATGATTTCAAATAGGTTTACTTTGTCGAAATTCACTTCCGTAACATGTTTGTATGTTTTGAAATAACAGAGGCGGAACCACAACCTAAATCTGTAAGACTAGATGAATTGATAAACTCGACGCACAGCTGCAGTATTTATTTTTGGTTATATGTTATATGTAAAGGAGAGTAGCAAAGTAGTGGTTATTTGTAAACAGTAGGCAAATACTGCACATGTGCAACCAATTAGCAATGAACAGTATCAATTTTTAAAGGCTTATTTACATTAGCAGAGCGTCGTGACTTTTGATACAAATTGTCAGCATGTGATGTAAACTGTACATTTTGAAAGTAAAAGAATAATTTTGAAAAACGTCGGTGTTACATAATAAGCAGAAACCACTTTTCATATTTTAAAGAATTAATATTTTGTACCTCTTTTGAACCCTGCGAAGAGCCACATGATTGCTATGTCCGAGTATTTTGTAGGTTACATATCTGTAAAAAGCCTACGTGAAAGTAATCACCAATATTAACATGAATACAGTAAGCCTACAATGGAGTCCTATTCCAAGCTATAAGATGTGCTCTATTTATTTATTTTTTTACATTATTTAACCTCGTGTCAAATTGTTCGCAAGCACCTATACTGTGAACGTTACTCATTTCAAATGACAAGAAACCCAGTAAAATGGTTGCGTTTCAATGCTGGAATATGCAGCGGCCTTGTGGGATCTGTATGTTGCAGCTGAAGTGCAGGAACTGGTGATGGTACAAATAAGGGCAGCTATATTGGTGAAGGGTAGGCCCTAGGTGGAGCAGGCAGAAGCAGGTTGGAGAGGAGTAAGAAAGTTAGTTGATAGGCTATTTGTAATGAAGGAAGTTGGATGGAGTGAAGGACAGGCGGAGAGTTAAAACACTGGTAAAATTGTAGGCCTAAAGTGAGTATTGGGAGGGTTACACTGCCACCTAAGGGAAAGTATAGGGGAAGAGGAAACACCTGTGAGAAGATTCAAAGGGTGTGGTGGAGGATGGAGCAGGGAGACTGTCAGTGCTCGTGAAGTCGGCAGTATTTTGTAAGATCACTTAGAGACTGTGAAGAGGATTGGAAGACGTAGGAAGGGTTTGGACTGGTCGGTGTAGAGGGGCAGGAAGGAGTGATCTCGCCACAGGGTGACAGCTAAATTGCGATTGTTTATTATCAAGCATAGTGGGAGGGGTGTTACCTTGAAAACACTTTTTTGTGCTTAATTATTCTGCCATTTACTGTATATAACAGGAAATTAAGTTTTGCAGTTTGACTTGATGTAGGCCAAATTACCAATACATCAAATTTCAAACAACCTGCCAAGCAGTACGCTGTGAAATAGCTTTTGGTACAAAACACAACGTAATGTCGTCATATATTTGTTCGCTTGCAAAATACTTAATGCAGTAGTAGACTCAAAACTGTAGGATGTTTGTTTTATTGCCTCTGCTAGCAAATTAGACTGCTCAAGACAACATGTTCCGGCGGTAGTTGCATAACGTAGCATATTAGAGGTCTGTACATTTTCAACTAAAACCTAACATACTAAATGCATCAAGCAATAGCATTAATTGCAAAAGTTATGTGTTCAATCTTAATATGTAAAATTAAGTGTCCTAACTGACGCACCCACTCACTCACTCATCAACGCACAGCCCAAACCGCTGGACCTAGAACCATGAAATCTTGATGGAAGCTACCCCTTGCCCCGTAGGTAACGATTAAGAAGGGATTTTTCGAATTCGATAATTAAGGGGGTGAAAGGGGTGAAATGAGTTTTCAAAGAATCCCTGATATCTCACTAACCGGGAAAGCTATCATAACTTTTTAAACTTCAAAATATTGCTCAAACAAATGCATATTTGAGAATTTTTCCATTTTGCGAAATTCTACAATAAAGGGGGTGAAAAGCTGTAAAATGTGTTTTTCATTAATCCGTGATTTCTCCTAAACCATTTCAGATAGTGAGTTGATTTTTTGTTAATGATGCTTAAGTAAATATCGAAAAAGTATTTTTGGAATTTTTCGAAATTCGTCCTTGAAAGCTCTTAAAAAACCTGTTTTTAATTAATCACACTTATCCCTTAAACCAGTGTAAATATTGCAATGGTTTTGCTTTAAAATAAATCTTACATAAATATCAAAAAAACTATTTCAGGATTTTTCGAAATTCGTCCTTGAAAGCTGTTAAAATATTTTATGTGTTTTCAAATAAGCATCTGTACCGCTTATACCCGTTGAGATATCGAGATGATTTTTTGATAAGAATGAAGCTTATGTAAATATCTACAAATGAAATTCAGGATTTTATGAAATTCGAAAATTAAGGATGTGAAAAGCAGTAAAATGTTACAGTCTCCCGAAAAAAAGAGAATAATCATCGAGACATACATAATTAAACAGTTGTTTTTGTTTTTGCCAACCTACTCGTAAGTAAAACATCTTTGGACTGTAACCTGTACATACGAAAGAATTATCACGGCCTGCCTTTAAGCATTTACTCACGTATTGTATAAATTTGTGGTGTGGGAGGGGTGAAGTAACGGGTTCGTATCCCGTGCAAGACTTAGCGATGGGAAGTACTATGACATCATACGAGCATATTGCGCGCGCTCTTTACACTGAGCTAAGACAATTTATAGTTCACTGTTATTGAGTACGCTAGCTGTTAAATGCCTTCATCACATATTATATCCAGATTAACTGTTTACATGACATAATTTCACGCGGACAAAGCCGCAGCCGGGCAGCTATTTTACAGAGAAATAAATATTAAATAAAAACAAAAATGATCTGCAATTAAATTACGCTCAGCGAAGTGGACTGGATAAAACTGTTTGTATTTGTTGTTTTAAAGATATACAGTGAATATAGTAACACCATCAATTAATACGAAATTAAAAGTTAGTTACTCTTTTCTATAGTACACGTGGGCGAAGCCGCAAAGGGACAGCTAGTATCTTTATAATTAAATTTCGCTATCACTACTACAACTAGCTGCATGACGGAAAAAGTATTAAAAAATCTACAAGTAGACCTCTGTTAAATACATATTCGACACGTGTTCATTTCTTATACATAATTTCCACTGATTGGTCATGTTCACAACACTAAAAAGCTGTAATAATTACGCTTAAATATTTCATTTCTATCACAATTTTATATATTATCAAATTGACATTACGCAAGTAAACTCTCCTGCGAGTCATATTCGGCTGCTTCGATGGCTAAATGCGTAGCAAACATAATAAAAGGCATAAAACTTCTTCTGTGAAGTAAAATATTTAATTAACGTAAGCCTATATCAACGAGCATTTAATCGCCTATACGTATTTTGGCAATACGTTTCTCTGATTTGTTCGCGTTTACATGTATAATCAGCTGATCCTGCCATAGAATAAATATGTACCATAGATTACGCAGTGTTAGATATAGACTTTCGGGAGAAAATCAGAGGCACAAACATACAAACCGTAAAAGTTTTCTTGTTTTCGCAGCAAAAATGGAAACAGATTAGCCAACTGTTCTTTACAGTCGAAGCAAAACCTTTAACGTCACTTCCTTTGAAGAAAATATTTGCGATGATGGAAATTATAACATCTGAAGCAAATACTATCGTACATAATCGCTCGAGGAAAGTGAAATGCAATCTCGGAAGTGAAAGAAAGAAAAATTGCTTTGTTTATCGACTTTTCGTCGGTGGTACATAATAAGCCCTCTGGCAGCTGGAAGTGAACGCCGGTAAATGCCGGCCGACACCACGTGTGGCAAGGCGTGCAGACAGAGGTGAGTCACATGTGCATTTGCCTTCTAGACACCAGATGTGGTGAACTGCATTCACCTGTCCCTCAGCAGGTGCTTCAATGTGCGCAGCTGCCGGCCAGACACCATATGTGGCGAAGCGTGCAGAGGTGAGCCACGAGTTCAGCTGCCGTCTAGACGCCAGATGTGGTGAACTGAATGCACCTGTCCCTCAGCAGGTGCTTCAATGTGCGCAGCTGCCGGCCAGACACCATGTGAGGCGAAGCGTGCAGAGGTGAGCCACGAGTGCAGCTGCCGTCTAGACGCCAGATGTGGAGAACTGCATGCCCCTGTCCCTCTGCAGGTGCTTCAAAGTGCGCAGCTGTCGGCCAGACACCATGTGAGGTGAAGCATGCAGAGGTGAGCCACGAGTGCAGCTGCCGTCTAGACGCCAGATGTGGTGAACTGCATGCACCTGTCCCTCTGCAGGTGCTTCAATGTGCGCAGCTGCCGACCAGACACCATGTGTGGCGAAGCGTGCAGAGGTGAGCCACGAGTGCAGCTGCCGTCTAGACGCCAGATGTGGTGAACTGAATGCACATGTCCCTCTGCAGGTGCTTCAAAGTGCGCAGCTGCCGCCATGCAGTGTTTATTTATCCTCTGAGCTGAGCGACCTGGTCAGTAAGACTCTGAGCAAGCTCTCGCGCTCATACTGTACATAGTTGCATGTAAATAAATGTTCGTATTCATGACATGAGTTCACTAGTATTCATTTCCCGACTAGCAAATCGCGCTATTTTAATAGCCTCGCTCTTCTAGGGACCCATAGTAACTATAGAGGATATTTTCACATTCGTCTAACAGCGGAGAGAGATGAAAGTGATACTGGTCTTGCACGTGAAGTACCCTGTCACAGCTACGCGCAAATTTCTGAACAAGCATTCTAACTTCCTGTCCAATTGTTTTACTATTGAACAGTGAGCGGTGATCCAATAACTTTATTGGATGCTAAAATGACTCATGCCTCATCTGTCGTAGTTTAGTGTGTGTCCAGTTATGACACTCATAGTATACATCAGTCTAAGCAACAACTGTGCTTGATAAAAAATATTTTTTTTTTTAAATAGTACCATGCAGACATCGAGGGACATATTTTTGTACACTGTTCAAATAATATTTAAATTTACTTTAGGAAATACTCGGTAACTCTCATAAGAAACCAATTTTCTCGACATAAAATATAAAATTATTCTACTATACAGTAAAATCCACATATACATGAGT
Organism: Medauroidea extradentata; assembly: GCA_003012365.1. NCBI lineage: Eukaryota > Metazoa > Arthropoda > Insecta > Phasmatodea > Phasmatidae > Medauroidea > Medauroidea extradentata. The sequence goes on from PNEQ01012348.1 coordinate 31,769, forward strand.
TGTAATTTCTCGAACACACAAAACTAGAACTTTCTGCGTAACGCGGAAACATAATGTAAAAAAAAATATCAATTGAAAGTTTGGTAACATTCGTTCGTAACAAATTCTCAAATCTCCTAAATTGAATTCTTGATTCTGATTACTACCCATGAAATTTGAATTCATTTGACTTCACACTTCGCAAAATGTTTGAAGAATTCTGGTGGCCCAATTACTTATTCAAATTGGTCTAGCAATCACAGATTTGGTTTGCGGGGCAAACACAAAGAAACGTCACCCTGAGTCTCTTAAATATCCTGGCTTTTTTTTCTGGAATGTATATTAGATTCTTCCCTGTTGTATTTCTCCAAGGGAATAAGAAATCTTGCATATGTTTCTTTCGATTTTTTTTTTATTTTGTTTGATAATCACATACAGCAGTGAATTTGGGATATGTCTGTATTATAGTTCAAATTTTTAAAAATTTTGTGGGATGGTAAGTGAACTATAGGGATCATTGATAACAAGAAGCACAGAAATTCTGAAATTGTATCAAAGTAACGGAAATGTTACTTTCCTAGAAACATTCTTTAATTTGCAGTTTACTGTGCGTTTAAGAGATTAGACCATTTAGCCGATGAGGTATACAGAGCAATTGGCCAGATATTTTGACAAGAAAGAAAGGTTTTTAATCTTAGCTATTTATTATTTATCAATTCAATACAACTCCTTGAACAATAAACTAAGTCACTTGAAACCAAATAGTGTTTCGCTTATATACTTGAGGAAGATCAACCTTACACAAATTACTTTTGTCGAACTGTAAATGATTTTCTCAGATACCGGCACTGATGCAAAACGACCTCTGGGGCAATAAACCATATCTCTGAACAGACTGACGCAAACACAAACGCATCTAGGTAATATAGTTCTCAGACAGACCTCAATAAAAACATTTATCCTTCAAAAAATGTTGTTTTCGATTCACTATGATATCGAAATATTCTCTGTCGTAGCGCTAGTTAAAATATTATTCGCCAGAAACACGGCAATGATTAAACCGCCTAAACTACCGAATAACAGAAGTATTGTTTACTGTCAGCCTAAAGAATCATGATGGTAAGTGTATATAGGACTGGAACGACTGTGGGAATAACATGGATTAAATTCACAAAAAAAGCCATACTCCCGAGCACAAATTCCCATCTGCCCAACATGAAATCCTGAATCTTTGTGTCAGAATATTTTTTTGTTAGTGGCTGAGACATACACAATTACACATAAAGTCACTTGCCGTCTGTAATTTGAATACGTTGTTAATTACTTGAAGTAAATTTATCTCATTATTAAAATTCCCTTTTTAAATTTTTATCGAATTTGTAAAATTATTCTGTTTGGTCAGTTCTCACTGAAACTTAATTGAACTTCGCTTAAAAATGTGTAATATTTTTACTCGATTTTTATAATTTTATGCAGCAGTCAATCGTATAAAAAATTCCTCAATTTCAGCGTGTTTTGTTTATAATCACGGCATGTGAAAAAAATGCAAATTTAATCATGATATAAATATCCCCTCATCCCAAATCGTATCTGTATAGTCCACAACAGTATAAATTTTAAAAAATTCTCGCATACAGAATATTGCCCACGACTACAAGAACATTCGATTTCATGAACGTGTATATTTAAATCTCATTCGTTAGCATGTCAGTGTGTGGGTAGAGGGAGGACGAGAGAACGGAAGATGTGTTGCGAGCCAAAGCGATATACGCCTGGGTAATATAATTAGTCATAATCTCTGACTCGAGTGCGGGAGGGTAGTTAATTGTCCGTACAGGAGCAGGAAAAAAAAAAACAGTTGGGTAGAACGTTAGCACTGGGGAAATTTTATGACTAGCCCCATGATGGCACTTGAACGAGATATTGTTTAATGTTATTTGAGGAAACAAATGTGGAAATTTTCCACCCCGAGCGACAAATATTTTATCACTAAAATTGTAATAGGGCAGCCAGTTTCCGGGAATATAAAGACCAATGTTTCAGTAAAGATTTCTGTGAAAAACTGGCTTAACATTCGATTAAATAATTTTGTGGCAGTAGCGTTACTTCGATACATTGAGAAGAAATTAATTCCTCCGCTCTGACTGTCTTAATTAGCAAAGTCATAATTTAAAATATTTGTCTATAGCTTGAAAGTTTTCGTGTACTGTTAATGCAAACCAAGCTGAAAACTTCAAAATCTCTTTGACATATATGTAGTGAACGAAAAAAAACTAAAAAAAAAAAAAAATCATTTTCTTATTAATTATATTCCTGATTGGTCATCTTTTTTTCTTTATGTAAACCGTATGATTTCCTCTCATTAGTTTCCTCCAAAATCTGAATGGAAATTGAAACAGTGTAAAATACGAAAAGGTATATATTACGTGTGCACTTTTCTTGCATTTCTCATCGAATTTGTGCTTAATTCAAACCAATCTGTACCATCAATTCAGCGACAATATGTTGCATGTCAGTACAAAATTATTTTTGTTTGTATGAACAGTATGTTGCAAAATTGCACTTCATTATTTTCGTGGAACAATACTCTTGGCTAGATGAGAAAAACTTTTACATGAATATGGGTCCGGAAATGCACAGTTTCTGCGCTACAGTTCATAGACTCCCTCCCCCTTTCCTTCGTGTGACTATACAAAGGCCTTGTTAGGTTAGAGTGCAAGCAAAAAGACCGAAATAAATGTTATTATTACTAGTATTATTAGCTTGACCTGTATGTATATGTGTAACGGAATCTTCCAAATCATTTTCACCCACTTCCAGACATCTACGATATTTTAAGTTCCGCGCATTTATTAAGAATCGATGACAATGCCGTAATTTCATAGCTATGACTAGGAACTCTCAACCATTACGAAATAAATGTCATCTGTCTGCGATAGAAAAAGTTTAAAAATCAAATCCTTAAACATAGCCTTTCAAAAAATATAACACTTTCAAATAAATAATGGCTTAAAATAGTTTTAAAAAGTCACTAAAGAAAAAGGTGTTTAAAATAATAGAAAAGAGTTTCACGTAACATTGACGTGTTAGTTGAAATGCCTAGGTTACTAGAGCTTGAATGTCATTTTTTTATGTTCACAGTTACACATGAAGACTCAGGTGTCCTAATTTATACATTCCATTTAGTTTTTTAAGACTAAAACATAATAATATAATAGCTTAAAAACTAAAACACACGCTTTTGTAACAGTATAAACGAAAAACTTTTAGAAAATCTTTAACTATAAAGAATTTGTCGAACACCTATTGAATGCCTCACAATTCAATTTAAAAACTTAATTTTTCGAATAAGCATAAAATAATAACATAGGTACTGACCAATAATGTAACTTTACGAATAGCTAGCAATTAAAAATTTGAGACGACTGACAGCATACCACGCTGTTTGTTACATTAAAGCACAGAATACGATTCGTATTAAGGATATTTGGATATTATTTTACGAGCCTAAGAAATCACATAGTAATAATAATTTCACATGTGTGCAATAAGTATATATGTGCTGATTCTCTAGTTAAATAACTGTGGTTCCCTTGAATAAAGTTTCATATTTCTTTGGTAAGCAAAAATTAAAATAGTTCACACAACAAATACAGTATAAGATATTTTATCATAAATTTAATATTACGTTACCTTTGAATTAATCCTCATCAATTCACGTGTTGAATGGTTTTACTCTAACTGACATGGTTAGACAGTTATCTATGCATGTGTGAAGTTAGATTTCATGCGATGACGTGTGTTACCTAATTCAAATTTTTTGAGTATTATTTTTAACCAGTGACTCTATATCCCTACTTGATTGATCGTCAACTAAAATGAAACATTAAACATATTTACTGCTAGTTGATACATTTTTAATACTAATTTTTACCCGAATTTTCACTCGTATGGTTCTAAAAATAAAAATGGAGTTTTTGTCCGTAGAGCTCCAATCATCTGTACCGATGACTGGGGCTCTTCGTCACAAACTACAGAGCTGAACTACAGAGTATTACATTAGGATGCTACTGTATACAACGTTGTATGTCAAGCATTAAAATTAGTTCAGCCATTTTTCAGGGATAAGATGTCGATTCGATGCTCCGTTGCTGCGGGAAAAAGAAGCAAAAAAAAATCTTCCCATTTACTATATGAGTGTGAAGATGTAAAATATTATAAATCTACTCGATGTTGTAAACAACTGTATTGTTACTTGGAGTTTCTCCAAGAACTGTTATGAAACACGCAAGCATGATTAACTGCAATTTGGAATGAAAATGTATTTCGTAAAATATTGTTAGGTGATTTTGTATACTGTATTTTATCGTACTGTGGTTATGGTTTTATAGATACGAACCGATATAGCTAAGGCTATACCAAAAGTGTTCGTAAAGAGAAATAAACGTAGTGGAATTTACAAGAGTTTAGGAAGATTGGTGTACATTAACACGCGTTGTGTGCCATAAATGTAATAAACTAACGACGGTCAAAGAAAGATACAGAAGCCGTAGCGCTGAATCATTAAACATAACTTTTTCACAAAAACTCTAGCAAAATTGAGGAAGAAATACGAAGCTACCGAAGAAGTCCTCGGTAGATACATATGATGAATGTTTAACTACACTTCCAACAGAAGAGGGCAAAGGCAATCTGGATGAAAGTCAATGATCCCACGTCTGTGCAAACAACACTCAACTCCGCCAGAGAAGTAGAAGGCACCAAACCTCACAGAAACACAGGCTGCAGCACAAAGTATACAGCATTGAATCGTAGATGTAGCTGAAAACCAGTTGCGTGCAACAAACCTTGTTTAAATGTCTTGTCTGTCTGCAGTTGATTCGCAGACAACTGAACTCATGAGAAACTCTATTTTCACGTCCGTTAGTTTATAGGTAGAATTAAATTTAATTTATGTGTTTTGTCTCAGTAACTTTGATAATGCAACTTCATTCACAGATCGTTGTAGATAGTAGTCTTACTTGGGTTCTTTTTCTTACAACTCACTTTACCCCATAACCTATACAAGTTAGACTTATTAAATGCCTGATGGCAAAAGGGACGGTTTTGGAACAATTTAAAATTAATAAATGCTGAAATTAATTGTAATGCATAGAGCACACAAATCTTAATTTTATGATCTCACATATAGTAAACAAAAAATTCCTAGCCATGAAGTTTGTAACAATGTGACCCCTTACCTACACATGACGGAAAAATACGAAGTGTGATGTAACCATCATTCTTCTGTCAGCTGAAAGAATGTTTTAGTATACATATAAAATTGCACCATTTATTTCAAAACTAATTACCTTTTACTTGTTTGATTATACGATTAGATTTTAATAAAATACCAAATATTTGAGGGAATATTTTAATACGTCACTTTGAAAAGTTTTGAAAAGTTCAAAAAATTACAAATGGTTATATTTTGTTAAATTGAAGAGTATCAATCATTATTTACATTTACGATTTTATTGTTAATTGTACACGGTTTTCATCAAAAATATATTTACTTCAAAGAATCGGTTGCTCACATCCCGATGTTTAAGTTATATCTGGCTTCAAACATAAAAGCAATCATCAGTTATCTTTTATTTCATGTCAAAATATTTTATTTTGAGTTATTTTGTATAATGGTTGCACGATTCATTTGTGAGGTCTATGTAACAAGCAAAGTAAACGTGATTAAATTTTTAATTTATTTCGTTGGTATCAATGCAACGGAACTCCAAAAGCAAAATTATGCTCATATTTCGGACCTAATATTCTTTAGTTACAGTTCATTCACTTTCCTTGGTAAAAAAGCAAAGAAAAATACGTTATATAATTTCCTCTTAGCTTCTTTAAGAATAGATCAAGGCATCCCTGAAACCAAAAACCTGTATGGAGTTATGGTCTACCTAATATGAGCCATTATTTGTTACATGTTATTTATGAAACTTCAGAGTTTTGTATTACTTGCTAATTTAATCTACTTATCGTGTGCACGAAACACTGCTGGGCGCTCGCATGACCAAGGGATAATAAATCACACACTCCGATCCCGAAACTGAAACTTCAAACAAAGTTTCCGTATAATGTTTCACTCCATTTGTGTTTGAAATTTGTGTGCGTTCAGATATGCCTGCCCTTGGCGTCGCAGGAATAGGTGTTCGCGCCGCCTCTCTCACTCTGGCTAAACCAATTACCGCTCGCCCTCCCCTCTATGATGTACTGTTATTGCGTCCCGAACATCCTGATGGAGGCGAACCTGCGCAGGAATTACGGAACGGATAGTCTATCCACCGACATTATCCTACATACGGCGCAAAGTAAGATTACCGATATTTTTTTATTTAAGAATAATGCTGAAAACCGGATGTATCAGTTATAAGTCGTCAGGTATAGTTACGCTCCTTAGTCGCTGTTAGTTGAATAAAATGTAAAAATACTTTGATATTTTCGGTCAAATTGAATAATATTCTTGAAGTACATGTCAGGTCCCCGTATCTACTGCCAAATAAAATTTAGTCTTCTACACGATTTAACTTGCAAAGACCAACAAAATGGCCTTTCACCCCTAATCTGGACATCACACGATAAAGGCGACGGCAAGTTTGTAATTATCCTTGTAATTGGTAACTTAAATTGTTACTCTCTGAAAATAAAATTTATATTTTACCAAACATCCCGTATGTCGTTTCATCATAAATATGTCGATGACTATATGTTATTTATTTAAAATTAGTATTATATACAACAGCAACTGGTGTTTTATATTTTAAAGATAAATATAGCATTGTTCCTGATTATCGCAATTGTTAAAACATACGAACACACGTTTATGTGTATTTTTAGCCTACTTTAGAAAAAAAAGTAAGCGTATGTACACCTACCTGTCTGTGACTGTGTGTGTCTGTGCGTGCGTCCATGAGTGTGCGGGTGTGACGGCTAAAAACTTTTGAACACGTTGACAGAATTTCATAGAACCTGGAAAGTTATGTTACTTAGTAAGCTGATTTAACTTTTGTATATTTGCTCATCCAATGTTCATACCTTCAAAACGTCGTAATATGATATACCCGAGGAAGTATTATGTTCTAATTTAATTTCATTAAATTTGGCACACATATGCATACTAATTGGTAATCTGCTGCCTCGACGTTTATGTATGTTGTTCTTTTAATGTTTATATTTCCAAACCGGTGGGCATTTGAATTTTTTTAACACAAAAAATCAGAAAAACCCATCATAACTGACACGCATACATATTAATTGTTAAGTTAACTTAACCTCTGTGTTTTTTGTTCATGCTATGTTCGTATTATCATAATGTCGACCATTTGAACATATTACGCTCACACGAGATACCAAAGGAAACATTGTTCAGAATTTTACCAAACTCTGTGCTTGTAAAATAATTAGTCATTTAATTTGAAAGTTTTTTTTATACAGACCTAGCAGTGCGCACGCGGCTTTGCTCGCGTGTATTACTCGGAGCAGATAATATTTACTTAATTGAAAAACATCTTTGTATACCAAATATGCAGTTCAGTCATCAAGTGTTAGAATGACAAATATGCTAGTTGAGTTAACTCTGCAGCAGGATAAGTAGTTATAGCTGTCCACGCGAAAAGCAGTCTCAAGTTTGTCCCTGTCACTAACAGCCACTTCGCTTGGGCCTTATTTATAGTCACATCAATGTTGACGTTGTGAGTTAATAACAGACTCTTTATTGTAAGAGGGTAGTATAATAAAATACGTAGTTTGCATGGTATTAAGACTGATTTCTCCCGAGCTACGAGCAACTGAGCCACATAACGTCGAATTTATTCATGAAAATTAATTTCAATAGTAAAATATTAATTTCCTGAGCTCATAGAGGTTGTACAACAACACGCCTCAGTAGAACTGTAAAATGAAACTCCTGTATAATTTATTTCTCGCTGATCGTACTTGCTTTTCGAACCGTCCGCCATGAAAGTTTACAAAGTAATTTCCTTCTCAATAAATAAGTTATCTTATAAAATAAAAACTTGCATTATTTTTTCAGGTACTTACGTAAGTATCATTCGCGAACAACACCTCAATATCGCAGTTGGATATGGTAATTATCATCGGCTGACAGAAAACAAATTGTATGCCTTTTCACCCCTTTATGTGTCGAAATTCGAAAAATCTTAATTACACATCTGAAATATTTGTTCAAATATCCAAGTGAAGTGAAAATCACGACGATAGCTCTTTTAGTCGAAGCAAAATCGATCATTCATTAAAAATCACGTATCATTACTGTACAGTACTGAGAGTTCGAATTTTACATAATAATCCCCCTGAAGCAAAAATAAACTGAATATCTCGATGGATTCGATATATGTCGAAGATTTATCTAAAACACATTCCAGGTATATTCGCCTCTTAAGAGACTGCATTTCGAAATACACTTGTATCACATTTTAGCTACTTAACTGGTGTCACTTGGACGTGAAAAACACGACAATAGCTCGTAGGGTTCAAGATATATAGGCGATTAATTAAAAACATGTGTCATCACTTTTCACCCCTTGTCACCTTCTTAGGTGTGGAATTCCGAAAATTCGTGCATTTGCTTTTCAGATACTAGAATAAGTAACAATATTAAACAAAAACTACTTCGATATATAAAATAACAATATGGTTGAGATATACATATCGATTGTGAATCGAAACACATTTTACCTTTTTTACTTCTTTGGGGCTGAATTAGGAAAATATATTTAAATAGTAATTTGGATGTTTACACAAGCATCAATCTAAAGCAAAGAGCACTTCGATATCACAATTGGTTCGACAGATATAGCGGAATAATCGGAAAAAAATTTCACGTAATTTTACCCTCTTAATTATCAAATTTCGAAATAACTTGGAGTACTGTCATAGTCGATTGTATACGTAACCAATTGAAGTTAAAATCATGACGATAGTCAATTGTGTTTCAGTGTTATAGACGATTCATAAAAAACATATTTTGCCCATTTTTACTTCTTGGGGGTCAACTTTCACAAAATCCTAACTACATTTAGGGTATTTACGTAAGCAACATTTTGAATAGAATGCAAATTCTCTATCCTGAAGGATACAATAGATATCGATATTTAATCGGAAACACATTTATGGTCTTTTCACTCCTTTAAATGTTGAATTTCGAAAAATCCTTAAATTGGTTAATGTGCATTTTATGCGTGTCCTATTAAAGTAAAAGGCACGATGATAGGCCGTCGGGTTGGAGCTGTATAGACGTTTCTTCGGAAATATATTTCACCCCTTTTCTCCCCCTTAGAGGTCGAATTTCGAAAAATCCCTTTTTAGTGCTCGCCTACAATCTGAGTGGAACCCACGCAAAAATGTCACGAGTATAGGTTCAGTGGTTTGGGCTGCAGTTTTATGTCAGTCAGTCAGTGTTCTCTTTTATGTATAAAGATTTCATGAAACTCAGTATACATACAGTTCTAAGTAAAGGACATGACTTTAATTGATTTTGTTCACGCGGTGTTAATAGTTACACAGAGGCGGAATTTTAAAATTTTGTATCACGTGAGATATCTTAATGTACCATTTATCAGAATTACTTCTCACTTAGTACGCACACAGTACTTAATACCGCGACTTCAGTTTTATGTATTTTTTTCAATCCTTATTCAGTTTTTTTTTTTTTGTATTTTTCTACCCTTATTCAGTTTTTAAAAACTATTCTACTTCCAATTTTTTTATCGCATGAAATGAATTATGCCAATTTTACAAAGTTTCTTAGACTTGGTACACATTTAGTACAAAACAAGATAATGTTGATTCAAAGATGTTGTTTTATTATGTGTTTAGCATTATGTATCCCCCGATTTGACAGTATTAAGGGCGCGGTTCACCTCAGTTTTCAACATCTTTATTTATTTTTGTATTTGCACCAGATTTTTTTTCTTATTTTAGACATAAATTGTGATAAAATCTTCCTCTTAGGAAACTTTTGTATCTCTCATAGTTTTTGCGCAATGAGTCGTAAATGTCAAAATTTGCACTTTACAGTTTTAAGTACGCCACTAATAACAACTGACATACCGAACCGACAAAATTCACAGTGTATAACAATGTTTTAGGCTATGATTTGCCCTTAAGGTATGATTACGTAATTTTCAATACATGTATAGCAAGAACTACAGGACTGATAGAAAACAAATAAAAATATTGTACATTTTATTATCAAACTTTGATTTAACTAGTATTTATTGTTTTATTCCCACCATGGTAGAATATGTACGTAACAATTTTAACTTTTTGGGTTAATTGGCGCCCACTTACAGGCATGTAGGCGTATCAGTTCCGCAGGTAACTTCTCGTTTATGAATACAACGTGCCATTTCAAATTTTATATAATTAAGTACATACAGTATAAAAATATAAAATCCCACGGAAGACATCTGCACCACCTCACCTAGCATAGCCTGGCTTCATCACGGATCACCACACGCCGCCTCCACCTTTACCGCCTCTTCGCTTCATTTCCACCTTCTGCCGCTTCCGGACGTCTGAGCGCTCCCCTCTCCACCTTGGGGGCGCTCCACCAGCATCATCTTCACCCCACCCAGCAGCCTTCACACTGACTCACCACCCATAATTTTTTCCCACAAGGACCGTTGTGGTTGGAATGGGAGCTCCATAATGCATCCACCCGATGTATAGTTTTCATTAAAGGCCGTGTTGGCCACATGATATTTTGGGCGGGGCTGGAAGGTACTTTTGGCCACACTTAAATAAAAAAAAATCAGAAAATCATCTCACGGGAGCCGTGTGAAAATACTCTAGAAACCTGCTATGGATTTTGCTTAAAACTCTTCGCCAATAAAAATATGGGGTCACCTCTGAAAGTGACAGTCAGGCAAGTGATCTACAATACCACTGCACGCCGTTTCAGAGTCTTGCTGTAGAGACGATACCGCGCCAGATGAGCCACTCAACATCGTCCTTGTCACCGTGCCTCACTCACACAAACACACGGCCAGTAGGCGGGTGTCTTTAAAACACAGCTGATCCAATTTTAATTTATATGCTGTGTAGGATGCACAATAAAAAAAAGTGGTCGTTTTGACAACAAACCTCTTGATTGACCAACTTAACCTATGAGTATTATACCATATGTAGAATAATATATGATTTGATAGTCGGTTATAATGTTAAGTGGGCTTTTACGTCTCGTCGACAGCGAGGCGGTGACACACAACTTTTTCAAAACATTTTCAAATGAATACGATGGAAAATATTCAAGACTAAGGGCAGCCGTACGATGCATAATTCTATGTAGGTGTTTTGCAAAATAATCACTGTTCGTTCGCAAAAAAAAACAATTTGCTTAATTTTGGCTTGTTTTCATAGAAAAATGGGTGACACTTTGGGTGCGAAAATGTGAACGACTGTGAGGTTTCTTACTACAAAAGGGGCCTCGGTGGTTGATATTTCAGGCCTCTTGCCTTCCACCAAGGTGATCCGGTATTCGATTCCCAACGGATTCGATTTCCGACGGGGTCGGTTCCCGGATTTTCGTAAGTGGGGATCGTGCCGGACGATACCGTTGGTCAGTGGGTAATCTCGGGGGTCTCCCGTCTCCTCCGCCCTTTCATTCCTGCACCGCTTCATACTCACGTCATGTCACCTCTCACCAGCGCTGAAGACCTCGAGGTTAAGCGCTAACCAAAATCTCTCACTCACTCACTCTTATAACAAAAAAATACAAATATGGTAGGCAGAATTTGTGACATAACATTGAAAGCATTCTTCGATGTGAAAATTATGTTTCTTTAATATGTATTTAAATTTTTGCCTTAACATCTGTTAGCAGTAGCTTACCTTGCTCTCTAACAGGGTTAACTAAAAGTATATCGATAAGCCGCTCTAGTAAGTTATCATACGCTTGGAAACTCTACTCCGATAACTGTTTGTTCGCCTTGAGCTGAAGTTTTACCTTACCCATGCTAATATCATGGCACATTTAAAAACCACTTAGAATGTCAAAATATGTGTAAATCGTTTATAACTTTTCTATGCATAGGTCCTGTAAACTATTTTACACTGATGAATCTAAATGTTTTAAAACTAAGTAGAAGAAACTTACATTTCCTCGAACGCTTTCCAGCTAGTAGCACAGTAATTTTCTCAGATAGAAACACTAAGAACTTTTAGGGGGAAAAGTTACATTCTTTTTATACATGTATTCTTCCCGTGTGCCAAATAAACGTAGTACTAGCAGTTTTTAGAGAATCTTCAGTGACATTAATGCAAGTATCATCATTAACCAGAGATAACGGAGAGAATTATAATGTATTGATTGGGTGTTATCGGTATAAGTAAGTGTAGTGTAAAATCAGGGCCTAATTTTTACACAGGCTATATATGCTGCTACCTAGCGACCCGCGTCACAAACTAATAAATAGCATTAATAAAATTTTACCTTTAATAAGTTTAAATAGATGGCGTAATTGAAAATACTGGGGTGCATGTCATGTTTTAGTTTTTCTGTTGAAAATGTCTTTTTTAACACTAGTTTTCAGAGTTAATTTTAAAAATTTTATATGGGAGAACCTATGAGGCGTAGGTGGTTTCGCATTAAATACTCAGGTAGGAGCCTACAAATCGTTGTACAGGCCTGTGTATAATATAGTGATGTGCAAGTTATTTTTACAATTGTAGCAATAATTCTGAACAATAGGAGGCAAATTCGCGAGTGTTTAAAACTGAAATTTAAAATATTAGATATGTATTTCAGAGCCAAATGCACATTAAAATTCGCATCTATACAAGAAACTGATAACCACGATGCAGAATAAAATTGGATAAAGCAACTTTTAACAACTTAGTCGACAATTAAAAAAAAACTGTGTTCTCATTTATCATTTTCGACTGGTGACAACTGCGTGTATGCCAACGACTTCAGATTTCAGTTATAAGATAACAGCATGTATTTAACTGGTGATGCATGCGTTATTATTTTTAACAAAGCAGATTTTAAGAAAATATTTCCTTGTGAAATTTTAAGTTACGAATTTTGGGTTTCTTACTACACAAGTGTGATTTATTTCTTATTTTGTATATAAGTAGTCAGTTTGCACCCATTACCGATACCAGCGCTCAAGTGGCAGATATTTTCCCTGTGCTAAATTTTTAACGTTGATCTTTCTGACTTGTAATAGAATTAACCTTGGTTGAGTCTAGGTTCGTTGTGGCAATGTTGAATTTCTATTTTGGAAGTTTGGTATCGAGTTGTGGTGCGGCCTAGGTGGTGTTCCACTGGCTGCGGGGGTTTAGCCGAAGCCCGGGCTGTTGTATTTCTGTACTGCAACATGGTTCTTTGTCTCCCTCGGAACGTAAGTTATGTGAGGTACGTGCCACGACTGGCGGAACTAGATAGGTTACTACCGCAACACACGCCGGCCGTCACTGAATGTTCTGGGCTGTCGGTCCGGTCGATTTAACGCCTATACACAATTGAATACTTTACCATCCAACGACTTTGCGTTTCCGTTACTTTAATTATTCAGTAAATACACAATACATATGTAAAGATAAAGTAACGACATTTGAGAAACTACTCAGAATATGTTTGTAATTTAAATATTGTGATAGAAATCATTATATATTTCCATAAGAGCATATCACGTTAATTTTCCAAAAACAAAAAGCCCGGTTTTTTTAAATATGATCCATTTATTATAACATTTTACAAAACAAAAGCAACGTCATCTATTGACGAAATTTTCAGTTCATTTACGAATAATTCTCTAACGCAATTTGCAAGGTTATTTTCCGAGTACACTTAAGACACGGCTGTTATATTTTACATAAAATTCAAATACTGCAGAATATTTTTTTGTTGTAATAATCAGCTTGTTATTTGCGAAGACCATCATGGCTCAGACTTCAGGATTTTAATTAATCGTAAACGTAAAGTCAAGGCTACTTGACTTTAGTTTTAACGACGTCATTGGGTACGACTCCATAAGAAGCCATGTATTAACAGTTGTCGTAAAGTTGGATGTTAAAGGCAAATGTCAATGTTTTTAAATGTGTAACTGTCTTGTCTTAACCATGAACAATCATTTTTAATAAGGAGGTTGTGCCCCTCTGCCAGAGAGAGGGTTTACTGTTTCAAAGTACAGCGGTCTTGAAATACGTTGGGCGTCTCTTGGACCTAGACTTACTACTAACGGCCCGTTCACGTGATCAAATATTTATAGAATTAAATTTCCTGAATTAAATTTATTGTATTTCCAGACTATTCAAGAAATTTTGTTCGATAAATATTGAAGGTATCACTTGAAAAGTTATCATACAATAATAATGATGATGCAATTTTACAGCTAACTACCAATTCTGCACGACATAAAAAATATTTGATTTAACCAGTACAAAATGTCTTATAATATTTGTATTGATTATTTAAATAAAATCATGCTCGTGTATATTTTAAATATGTTTTAATTTGTATACAAAACTCAATAAATATTTTATTTTAACTAATTATGCCAGAAAAATCTCTTCTCTGTTTTTAAATATTTTCATTCAAGAAAATTTAAAACATGTTCGAAACGAAATTCTTTGGCAATTTTCAAAACATTCAATAAATTGAAAGACAGGATTGCCGCTGTTGTGACGTTAACATGACGTCACGTGGCGTTCAAGAAATTGAATGCAATAATTTTCATCGGAAACTGAAGCAAAATTCGATCGTATGAAAGAGCCGTGCGTTGTAGCGGGTCGGTTGAGTAAGTATTCGACTGAAATTCAAGTGGAGGGATTCCCTCTAGTTGGAGTAGAGAGTTAACATAGAGATTATACCCTTCCCCACCCACCTGGTCTATTAAAGTGTGGGAATAAAACCTTAAATTAATTAGAGCATTTCTGATTTTACATTGTAGTCATTTGCGTTTTTGGGTCTAATCTAGTCGAAATTTATAAAAAAAAAATTGGTAATAAACTTGCAAAAAAAAAATTTCAAGTACTTATTTTTAATTTTTTATTGCCCCTTTAGAGTTTGCATTTGAATCTGATGGTTAGTATTTTATATTTCTGAAATTTAGGTAAGCATACAGTCACAGAGGTGACAATATTAAGTACCTACTAAATTTAAGACGCGTACAAAAGTTTAGAATGTTTCATTTATCATGTATATTAACAAGCTAAATTTATAGGTCCATATTTTAATCTTCTAAGTAACTGTCACGCTTCTTTTACCTTCAAAACATACATCACTAGAATGTTTACTAAATTTTTGGTACTGTAAAGATGAGAGTAACGTCAATATCAGGCATCGTAATTATTACCAAATAAGAATTCACTTCGTGTTTGCTTTGCGACCTTGTAAAAGTGTTAGTCACTTATAAATCCAACATATAATATATTTATATCAACATTAATGATTCTCAAAAGTTAAATGATACAGAAACCGAAAAATGCCACATATCAAAGACGTGATTCGCGATACCATAAAACTAACGAACCACAGTGAAACAAATTTACAAGCAGAGCTGTGAAATAACTGCACTCATTGTGGAATAAATTAAATTATTATCCAATATAAAGTATCAATATCTCGATATTTCGTTAGTTGCAAGAGTAAACAATTTCTTTAGTATGAAAAGGTTAGAGTATAGTGAAGATCTATTTGTCGGCACACAGTTCTAAACACTTCGAACAGTAATAAAACCTAAAATAAAATTAAATAAACGACCAATAAAACTATCCTATAAAAAGTGAAAATAATTGTTTAACTATTGTACACCCTTAAATGCGTCGGGGGACCGTTAAGTTAACAAATTAGGTAGTTTAAATTAGCAAATTTGAAAGAAAGTAATTGCAACAAAACATGCATTTATATTGTTTTTTGACAATTCTAAAATGTAAGCTCAAATCTTAAATCGCGTTTAAATACAATTTTTGGTATTGATACGTAATTTTGTAGATTTTTTCTTGTTGTTTTGTTCTAATCTTTTACAATTTCGCTAATTTTAAGTACCTATTTCGTTTACTTAGCTGACCTCAGACGCATTTAAGGGTCAACAGTATGTATAGTATTTAATTATTATTATTTTACTTTTACGAGACTAGTTTTAGGTGTCGGTTTTTTATTTTTAAGTTTTATTTGAAGGTTTTTAATATTTTATTTTCTACGACTATAGCAAAGATCAAATTAAATTAAATTATATTTACGTTTATACATTTTACAGGCATACAGACATACGCGTCAAACGTGTATCACTTTTCCTTTTATGTCGTGTGAAAAAATGTATGTATACTTAACACTTGATACGTTGTTACGAATTGTTGCAATATTGCCTGGCAAGCCGGACAGCAAGACGTCCGAGCGGCAATCAGGTCAGCGTTGGGAAACCACGGAAGACAGCAACTCACCTCACCCCCCTCGTGGTTGCACAATATCGAGGACAAGCACGCCGATATAAGGCGCTGTTACCAAGCAAATGGGGGCTGTCTGTCTGTCGGTCTGTCGTCGAGCGGTCGTCCACCAGCACTCACCGCATCTACAGCAGTGCAGTTCTCCGCCGGGGACTCGGGCTCGAGCCCCGGCGGGTGCGTGCTCGTCCGTCGATGCCGTCTCCTCATCAATCCAGCTTCGGTAAGGTCGTCAGATCTAGTTATGTGGCAGCTACTATCATCTTAAT